>JAVTVY010028939.1:0-133915 GCA_036873755.1 Hanleya hanleyi | reverse complement strand
AAACTCCTAAATAACATTAAGGAATATATTCTGTATCAGTTTTCAAGTCCATGAATTGAATGTCTGCAAACAGGCAACATTTGCCGAAACACAACATAGAAGAAAAAGGAATAGCAGTAGCCGCAGTGACGATTTGAATTTCTCTGGCCAAATGTGAAAATCTGCTGTGTCAGTCATGGAAAAATTGTTAAAATAAAGAATGCTCTCATCTGAGCAAACCATATCCATCCCCAAACTAACTTGGGAAGGCACAGACAAAACTATGCACATATAGAGATTTTACAGCCTATATACCAAGGGTACCCCCTTTATACATTCCCCTCAGTCTGCCCATTTTACTTAAGACTGGAGTATAAGTAAAAAGTACAATATCTCACTAACCTGTACATATTTTTCCATCTGGTAAAAAGCACCAAGTCGACAATGATTCTGCCTATCAAAAGAAGTATAAAGCATTAACTAGATATGTTAAACACTATTTTAAATTATTTTTTTATTATTTTAATTTATTTTTTATGAAAATTTTCAAATTAAACTTAAAAATAAAGATAAACTAAATTCAAAATGTGACAAAACATAATTTGTTTACAAGCTGCTTATTTAGACTACATTTCAAGATTTCAAGTCCATGTATGCAATGTTTGCAAACAGGCAACATTTGTCAAAACACAACATAGAAGAAAAAGGAGTAAAATCCAATGACAACATATCTGATGGTCATTTGCTGATCTCTGCTAGATTAATAACCATGAAAGATGAGGACAGATGAAAGTCGACCCACTTAAACTGTTAACTGTTTGGTGAAACATTAAAGTGGCAACTTACAGAGATCAAGGCCTATATTCCAATAGAGTTGGAGGCCATATCTCTGAGTCACACAGTGCGAAATTTCTAGAGAAACTATTTGTTATTGGGGGGGGGGCTTGCTAATATTTGGTGCCTATAATCCATGTTCCTTGCTCCCCACACGATCTCTGATCTGAATATGAAAGAAAATTACAAACTTATAATCCTGGAGATAGTGGAAATGAAATGAAGAGAAAGTATGCGCTATGATGACTGACAATAGACACACAATAATGTTAAATCATCAACAGTCAGATTAATTCATGACTCAGTTAATCAGATTGTATTTACCTCATTAAAGTTACAAATGCAAAAGTCATTTTGGAAATTCTTTGTGTGTGGAACAAACATCTGAGGTGATATGATTATTATTCATTTCATGTGGTTTTAGACTGATATAAAGTGGATTTATGCATAAATGATTGAAGAATTGAAGATTTGAACTGAAGTCTAGATTTTGAAAAAAAAACATGTAATGTATCTATGTGAATTTCCTTTAATTTGCTCATAATTACAAGCTGTGTTAAGTGGACCTCGTCATATTTGGCATTGACTATTTGGCCATAGTACTGACAAGTCAGTCATTGTTTGCCTATATTTGCTCCAAAAGGTCTCAATTTTGTCGCCGAAATGGCATAAGAATACAAGAGATGTTACCCAGCATTATCAGTATGATGTTTATTTCATCCACATTTGTTAAGAAAAACAAATAATTTTAATAATTAAAAAATTGATTAAAATTAAATTAAAAATTTATTTCATTTTATTAATAATTTAATAAAATAAATTTGAAACAACCCTAATATCTGTACGTTGTTCTTGAGTCAGCCTGGAAACAATTGGGCTGAAAAGTGAAAACTGTAGCCGCAGTGAAGATTTGAAGTTCTCTTGTGAAAATCTGCTGTGACAGGCATCAGATCACTAATAATTTTGTTACTTGTTATGTATTAGCATAAAAAAAAATCACAAAAAAAATCAGAAAACTAGCGATGCATAAATCCACTTGGCATGACAATATTCACTGTGAAAGTCTTGACAGGAGTTGACAGCTGATTGGTGCTACCGAATGTCATTCAATTTGTAAACAGGGAGCCTTCTCACCCCTCATTGATCATGTCTCCATCCACCATACTTTTCCCAAAGTGGCCCAAATCAACACCAGGAAGTACAGTTTGAAGCCTCATTCATCTACAGGTTGAAATATCAGATGTATCGAAAATGCTGAAAAATCGCAGCTCATCAAATTCATAAATAGCTACACTCGAATTTCTAAACAATGCAGGTCGTGGGCACTGACCCGGAAGTGATTAACTCCGGTCTGATGCCACCAGCTCGGATGAATACCGCGGAGGAATACACACCCGGGGTCATTTCCCTTCACGTGACCGGATGTGGCCTTTTGCCGAAACTATAATAACATTGACCTCTCTGACGTCATCGCCATGATATGCAATGTTTTTAGGTGAAATGGCCTCGAGAACCCATTTCCACACTACTTGGTTGAAATCCGTTCGCTCGCGTGTACATATACACAATTATGACTAGAAGCTGTCCCAACTAACACCAACCCAGCGCAAGCATATAGCATGGACTTGTCCCTGAACAATGGATCTACAGGAATTGTATATTTAACCTAGCCCACTGCAGTGTCTGATGTGTTCTGTCATTTAGAATGGCGTTCTGTCTGTTGGTTCATAGTTTTTTCTCAGGGACTTGAACGTCCCACGGGACTCCTAAACTTATCCTGGAATCGGCACAAGCTGTCGTCAAGAAGAGAATAGTTTGTTTCTCAGTCTCAGGCGGTTGTGTCAGCGAATTTCACCTGCGATTTTATTGGTATTTTTCCGAGTGGCATACTGTGCCTGAGTGTATCTACTCGGTAGACTACTGATAACGCAGCACTTTGTTGTTGGACTAACGGGAGATAGATTAGCCACGCCGGGTTTCTGAGGTAAACCGACTAGCCAGGTAAGCTACTATAAAGTCTACGCTGGAACTTTGATATTTAATGTTGGCACTTTCCTGTACATGGCCTGTATTTGTTATTTTAACTACTGTGGCGGTTGTAACACGCTGCGTAATTTTCAGACAACCTCACCCATTGCAGTACCGTTTTCGTCTGTTTGGTTGAAGGGAGACAATCTGTAAAACTTAACTGTTGTGATAGGAACTATGGTATGAGTCGTCGCTCTTGGGAGCAATGTTTCAGGTCACAAATCACAATACATAACAACATTACTTACTATGTAGTAAATCGGCTGTGCATATCTTATATTCGCCGACACAAATGACCCACCACGCCAGGTAGTCTGGCTTCTCCGCTCAAACATATACAACATTCAGCATACATTTGCCTCAGTTTTTTTCGAGACACGGCTGGCAGAAATTAGGTCATTTCGCCCGACAAACTCACAGCTAAAATTGAAGGAGAGCAATCAAACTGGACCAGAGCTTTTTCCTATTAACATTTCAAATGCTTGCTTGGATATTTTTAGTATTGAGTATCACAGAAACATTAAAAAAATAGGTTGCAAACCATTTCTCGCCCAGACAGGTATAATGGTCAAACAAATTCACTGAAAGTAAATTCCTTATTATAATCTTAGACCCCAAAATATCAATTGTGGTTTGTGACTAGTCCAACTGGTAACTGCTATACGTATATACGGTATTATATACTTCAACATGTTTGTTATTATATTGTTGTTTCACACTGACAGTTGTATTTTCGTCCTTTTGTGCCATATGACCATATAACCAGACATGTGACTGTGTTTTAGTGTCAATAAAGTTATCTTATCTACATTGTACATGTACAATTAGCCGAATTCCAATAATATTGCAGTGGTCCAACCAGTGACAGACGTGCAGGTGAACATATGAAGAGCATACCTCAAAAAGTTGTAAAGTTACGGACATTCGGAGTAGGGTGCTATTTTTCCCAAAAAAAAAGAATAGTAACTTCTGTTCTGGGTTTTCAGATTTGCATAGTTACTGACATTTGCTATGATGCACATAATTCTGCCTGCAGACACATGAGGCGACTGTTATTAACACACCCTCACCCACATTGTCGAGAGAAAATGAAAGTCTATCAGATTTCCAGTCAGCAACAGAAGAATAGCATTGCATGGATATATTTTACAACCAGGCCAATATATTTTCCCAATTTATTGTATCATACACTTGGTGCAAAAGACCGACATTGTTGGGGGTGTTGTCCTCAAAACATATGCTCGATTAAATGTTTTCATGTCATGAAGATTATCGACAAGTCTTGACAATAACGGTACAGACTCACTAACTCAAATCATTGATAATATTAAGCGTACTGAGCCCTTCTGCACAGACTTTTACACACCCTCTAGATCTTGTCTTTATACAGCTGCACGTATGCCTCATAGCTATGGTAATGTATATATTTCTTAAAAGCATATTTCTCAAAGATTCCAAAGATGTAACTTTGTTCACTGTAAACCTGTAGGCTGTAAAGAAATTTGGATTTAAATAAAAAATAATTTAAAATTTAAGTTAAATTGTTTAGATGCTATTTTTAAAAAGGTATTTAACTTATCGTAACTTACTTCATCATTTCCTGTAGAATAAAAATCCAACAGGAAATCTGTATCTCAGTTTTATCAAAGTATGGTCTGGTTCTCATTCTATTGACATTTAATGGAATATTTCTTTACAAAATCGAGTAACTCACAGTTTTGAACTTTGATGTTGAATTAAATTTCATTAGAATAAGGACAAGACCAAAATTGACAAAACTGAGACACGGATTTTCTGTTGGAGTTGTCTTCTAAGAAAATGATGATGTAAGTAACGATAAGTTGAATACTTTTTTTCAAAATAGCTGTTTATAAAAGTATCTCATTTCTTTATATTATTTTATTAAGATTTGAATGTCTTCACAACCCACAGATTTACAGTGAACACATTCATATATTTGGTATCCTTGAGAAATGCTTTTTCAACAAATGTATACATTACCATAGCTATAAGGAGTACTTTTAGCTGTATAAAGACAAATTCTAGAAGGTGTGTAAAAGTGTCTGCAGGAGGGCTCTGTATCCTTAAGCCAATATTTAATTTGGACCGTAAAGTATAAAGATAGGAGCCCCGTCGTTCGACTCAAATTTGTAACATTTACACTGGAACACATTCTGTCCAGCCTGGACAAGTGGAAAATTATCTGGAAAAAAGTGGTGGCTAAGACGCCCAGCTCTATCCAGGGGATTGAAGCGTTTACCGATTTTCAGATTTTTTGTCCAGGTCACAAACCAATAACAAGTGAGAAATGACTACATTGTAGTCAAAACCTGCGGCAGTGGCAATAATACAGTGAAAGGCATATCAGCGGAGATAGTGGTAAATGTAGAACAAGCGCCATCTGCCAGTGTTTTCATGCCAAGGGAAGTAATTTTCAACTTCTAACCCACAATTGTAGGAATTGCGTAATAGGTCTGATACAATATATATATATTCACTTTCCCCGTTCAAAATCCAACGGTTTTGACTAGTCCGTGATGTCTATTTTGAATTGACAGACGAAGTCACAATGATCGCTTTGGCAATGGCTTGGTACAAGTATCATGTATGCCAAGTTACAAAACATTCGGTTCAGCTGTTGCTTTTTGCAAATAAAAAAAGCTTTCAAATATTTGGAAATCAAAATAAATTTCAAGGATTTAATCATAGCGCGAAAATCGACGCGCTTCAGTCACCCTTCTCGCTTACTTTGCCGAGCAAACTAGAAAATTTATATTTCCTTAAGTTAATTTTCAATGAATTTAGTATCAGGTCCATCTCTTTGATCTGTGAAACTATGGAAGGGGGTTGAAGGCTTTATCCAACTGTCCAAGGGGCATAGTTACACTTTTCACTATTCAAATTGAGGCCTGTGACAGTATTGATATTTGATTAGGATAATTAATTAAGTTTCTGCATTTACGTGTGTTATCATCTGCAAACTGAATACCTTGACACTCTTTTCCATGCAGCAAGTCAATGGTTTGCTCGTTCTATATAAATGATTAACTATTTAATTCTTAGGAAATATCATCTCACGTTCGACCAAGCCTTTTCGAAGGTTGCTTATTTCATTAATTTCTTTTTTTAAAAATAAAATTCTGCAAATAAGAAACATTTCTAGTCAGTATCTATGGATATCTCCCTATACTCAATTCGCGAATATGTTTGTCACTAAGTCATTCCGAAGGTGATTTATGTGCGAAATGTCAGGGCTAGTTCACTAAACAAGATTTGTGTGCAAGAGAATTATGTCGAATTCTCGTTATTATCTTTTGGTACATCAATTATTGCATTCACGAAAACGGCTGCCAAGTTAAAGTCAATATGAAAGGCATCTAAGTATCAAACTCAAAAACTTCTCCGGGAAATAAGGCCCAAGCTTTTGACAACGAGGTCAAACAGATCGCTTTTATAGTCAGCATCTGCTAATATATGACGTAATTCCATTCGTAAAACTGATTGACAAAGTAACGTAAATTGTGAAGTGTAGAACCAGTAAATTCTAGCGGAAATGGGCTCTGACTTGAGAGAATGATGTAAAATGCAATATGTTTCTGCCCATTATCTGCTGATACACATAAGTATTGAATCCACGGGAGTGAATCTAAAGGGATTCTGGGTGCCGAAGAGGACGAGAACATCAATACCAGCGAAGCGAGTCCCTGGCTTGCGAGAATGAGGATAGAGAGCGTGTTCCGAAAGAGGACCATTCAAAATAGCCATGTGCCGAAGTTCATACTTGTAACCGAAAGTGCACAATAAAAACTCTACAACTACGATGTATTGTTCGCTCATAGGGTTGTCTAACTCATTAAATACAAAATAGTGATTTCTGTATAAAAAAAACAGTTGCGCATAAAGTCAGTTTTGAGTATTATCAATGAGTCGGTTTCGCTAAGACAGTAAGTTCATCTCCAGTGATTGGAGGGTCATTGTTTCGATTCCCACAGAGGGTTAACTTATTCTTCCTTTCAAACATATTTCCATATATGCGAATTGTTCGGGGGGATAAAGTTAAACATGATACCAAATTGTCATTTCTATAAGTTAAACATCTTTATTCGACGAAAGTTGGTGAGTTTGTCCCTAACTTCTGAAACGTAATTCTTGCGTTTGTTTTTATGATGCATGATCTATAATTTGATACCAAGTATTATTCAATGTTAATCATAATGACAATGCGTTGCTTATCTACTTCTTCACCAATTTGTGAATTATCTAGATTGGGTAGATAAAATGAGTTATAGATGTAGTTAACCTATTTTTCAACTTACTAAGGCAGTCGCCTATCACTGTATGCAAATTAGCCGAACCACTGACACGGTTGCGGCTCATCTTCCTTGGTATATAGGCAATTCAAGGATCTTAAAGATTATATACGTGTAATTACTGTTCAGTGAAAATGGTAATATCTAAAAACAATGACTGATGTGTCGATCGACAGCTTTTTTTTTTTAGCGTGTTGACGTAAGAGAATTGATGTCTGAATGGAATTCAACGAAGCAATAATTCATTCCACCAAATATAGTTGCAAATGAATTCAAATGTGCCTGAAGACAGGGTTGTCATGTGAGATCGGAGGTTGAAAAGAAAAGTGTGGCAGAGATCACACTCTCTTAGCGCATGCGTATTTCAAAAAGTCACAAGAAGAACAACAAGAACAACAACAACGCGAGCCTCTCGTAGACCTGCGTGCCGCAGGTAAAAACAGATTAAGTGGAACGTTCAGCTCCCCCATGCATATGAAAAGCTGAACGGAGAAAGGCGTCCCCGAAATTGCTGTAATTTGGTAAAAACGCTACAACTTTACCATGGCACGATTCATGTTACCGGAGTCCAGCGTGGGTGGTGTAGTACCTGCAAATCGTGTTTATTAGACATACATTGTACGCTGCTAAGACAGATTAAAACGCATACAAGCAAACGAAGGATGAGCCAATAATTCACGTTCCAGACAATGGGATGCGCCATTATTCTTTGTACCACATGCCGCACGTCTAAATATTCGCCCTATCAGTTAGCCGACAAGGATGATATTAGCATTGACGCCTGGTTATAATGAACAAAAAAACAACGAGAAATACCTTGGAGGTGGAGGCATTTTCCTTCCTTGACATGAATGATGGGGATGTGGAATTTAAAGTTATACTCTTGAAGATTTTAGTGTAGATTTTGGCGGTCAGCAAGTACACTGTCGTGCAAATTATATTCACCGAAAACCCCCAAAACAGACCGTAAACCAATCATAAATCAACCTTGTACCAAAGCATGAGATTTCAGATGAGATGAAACAAAACAGATCTTAAATCAGAGACGTACTTGAAACACCAAACTATTCTGCAGTTATCGTAATATCCGGGCACTTAGACACGTTACACATGTGCCATATATGTGTGTTTAGCACATAACTGAATACTTCGGAGACGTTAGACCTATTCACGTGATCAACAACTTTATATTTAATAGCTCATGTGGTTAGTGACCATTACTGCTTTGGTGTTCAACAAGATAAAATTTGACAGAATATCTGGGGGAAAAACGAAACGAGAACGTGATTTTCACCTAAGACTGTAATGAACGGAAATTTCCATTTTTTAATAACGAAGATAAGCTAAATGCATGCAAATCTACGGCAAAGTTATCCCGAAGGCCGAAACTACGAATGGACGACCGACGTGACCCATCATTTGCAAATTATTCAGATTTGGTTTATCAGTTGAATATACAGGCTCATTATCTTTCCCTCGAAGACTGTATTAGTGAGCACTGTCGATAGTATCCGGCCTTCGGCAATGTCATATTGGAAGTTTGGATACGAGCATAATTGATACCCCTCATCTTCTTCATTCGTTGCCAGTTTCGTGGCACAAAGGGAACCTCAGAATTTATTATTAATAGATCACGTTTTGATACTATACCTTCATTGTATAAACGAACTGTAGAAATACAACATACTGAAGAGATTTATCGAGATTCTTTCATGAATAATCCATTGGTCAGTGCTGGGGGTGAATATTACAGGGTCACGCAAGTTGTGGATCAGGAAATGCACTCTAGGTTTATACACTGTTAAACTTGGGGGCAATTAATAGACTGGTTTCTTGCCTCTTATCGGACACATCTGGGCAATTTATTCCAAGGACGGAGGCTACACCTACGTACATTGCTCTGAAGTTTCTCAAGTTATATGCGACCTGACTACTCACCAATATTACCAATATAATTACGATGATTAGGAGAGGTTCCTTACGTGCCATTATGATTGCGCGCCTGATGGGTCGTATGAGGGATTGGATATAAATTGTATACGTTTGAAGTTTTGTAATTGCAAAGGATCGATTATTGTTTTTGTTCATTTTTGTAGTGGAACCTCAGAAGCTGATGATTTGATGAGTGGTGCTGTACCGCAAAAATCGGAACCGACATAATCTGGAATAGGCTAATTTGACACGATTTACCAGCATGGCCGTGGAGTTCGATTCCGAGATGGGAGACACAAAGCAACCGAGATCGCCAACAGAGCATGAGAGAATGCAGTTTAGAGAAAACATGGACGCATATAATTCCAAACAAGGAATGGGCTCACGAAGAGACTTCATAGATTCCATGTTGACCTACGTCAACAGAGATCTATTAATTTCAAAGATATTCTACTTTTTCTTCTTCTCTGCGTTTGGTTCTCTCTTCCCGCTGATGGCAGTGTATTTCAAGCAACTTGGAATGAATCCAACTCAAAGCGGAGTATTGATCGGTTTTCGGCCATTTGTAGAGTTTTGCAGCGCCCCCTTTTGGGGAGGTGTGGCTGATAAATGGAAGAAAGGGAAACAACTACTTCTGTTTTCCCTTTTCTGCTGGGTTGTGTTTACCTTGTCGATAGCTTTTGTCAAACCCCCTGCTCTCTACTGCCTCCATGATAACTCGACCCATGTCGTGCTTAAAGACGCCTACACCCGCCGACGACGTGACACATCGCTGAAATACTTGCCGACGGAGAACAACGGCATCTATTCTTCATTTTACCCGGGATATGCGACCGATAATCTAACAGATAAAGATGATAATACTGCCTGGTATTACGATTATGATATGACCCCTTACTCGAAACCGCCTCACCGCACGAAGCGTAAAGCAGTCGGACAGTCTCCTTATCACTTGGACCCGACAAAGATTGCAAACAAGGATGAGAATGAAGTGGAAGGTCTCGTCAGTCCGCTGTTCACGACTATTGTTTATAGCGAAAAGGAAGTTCATTCTGCCTTTCTCGTCTTGCTCATTCTTGTCATTGTTGGGGAGTTCTTCAGTGCACCCGCGATTACCTTGGCCGATACAGTGACACTTACGTACCTAGGCGAGGACACGGACAATTATGGAAGACAGAGAATGTTCGGTTCTCTTGGCTGGGGATTCGCTATGTTTTTCATCGGTCTGGCGTTGGACCATTCCAGCTCTTTCCCGGATCACCCGTGTGGCACTCAGGATCGCGGAGAGAAAAACTACATTATCTGCTTCGCCGTCTTTTCCGTACTGATGAGTCTAGCTTTTATTGTTGCAACACAGTTCAATTTCTTTTACGACGGCCAGCCGCGAGAGGTCCAGTTGTCGATGCTCAAGGATGAGGTCAAGGACAAAATAATTGAGAAAATAACCAGGAAGAAGCGGGTGGATAGACAACGCCTAGTGAACGAAAGTAGTGATGAGGAGTTCCCACCCTCAAAACAAAACAGCGACTTTTATCCAGAGCCGGAGAAAGGACCTCGAGGTGGGTATGGTGGGTACAACGATCTCGAGAAGCAGCAGTCTCAGGATACGGCCTCCACGGGGGAGCGGCCTCTACAAATATCCCTCAATCAGCAGGCTGATATGGTATCAGATGCTACTAAGAAGGGGAATAATGTGGATTATGGAGATTTGCAGTTCGATGCCGCTTTCATGGGCAAGTGGTTAGCTGTGGTGAAGATGCTAGCCTCCCCTAAATACCTGTCGGTCCTCTTCGTTGCCTGGTTCATGGGATTTGGCATTGGTATCATCTTCACATTTCTCTTCTGGCATCTGCAGGACTTGGGCGGTACACCGACTCTGTTCGGCTTAGCCTCAGTGATTAACCATATCTCAGAGCTCTTGGCTTTCTTCCTAACCACCAAGTTCATTGGAAAGTACGGTAAGTGGTCAAAATAATACAAAATTGGAGAAAGCATGCTCCCCATATAAAAACTATATTTTTTTTTGAAACACTAACAAATGCACCGATTTATCCTCCAACTCTAGTACTAGTAGTGGTATTTTACAGGAAGGAGGGGAGGACGGGTAGGGGGTGGGCGCAGGGGGTATTTTTTGTTACACTGACTGTGTTAGAATAACAATCCTTCATAGTGTGTGATGGTATGGTAATTTACCAATTTATTTTAAGGCCTATTCGAACATTTGTTTTAATTCATGTTTATAAATTGTGTGTTTTCTACGAAATTCTTCCGGGAAAACTTTTCTACTTTCTGTGTTGTCCTAGTCATGCACCTGACAACTTTGATTGTGGATGAAATAGTTTTCCCGATCAAAAAAACAAATGTAAAATTTAATCTGTTTACTCACATCAACACAGTTGCCTGGCCTGTAGGATATTGGATGGTCGATGTCTACGTATAATTATTTCCAATAAATTATGAAAATTAATAAATAAAAAAAAAATAATGACTATAATGTCAAGCCGAGTTACTACAGTTTTAATTATCTACCATACCCTGCCCTCTATGACATAGAATAAAATATTCTATGTCATACAGGGCAGGGTATGGTAGATAATAAAAAACTGTAGTAACTCGGCTTGACATTATAGAGAATGACTTTAATTGAGCCAAAGATGAAAGAGAAATACACGTAGAAAAAATATTTAAACAAAAATCGATTTAATTTTTTTTTATATATTTATTAAATTTCATAATTTATTGGAAATAATTATACGTAGACATCGACCATCCAATATCCTACAGGCCAGGCAACTGTGCACATCAAGTACTTCAAACTGAGATGGAATTTTTCGGCATGTTGTCTTTCCTGCACTCTAATGTCGGCTTCTCGTTTGACAGTGTGTACAACTAGAGTTTCATGTACATGTACCTACGAACATAAGTGTCGTATGAAAGAGTGGTGATATTGTCGTACGAAACGGTGCTGATAGTGTCGTTTGCCCGAATTGTTTTTGAGCTGTGGTTGCTGATCTACCCTCAGATCTTACACTTAATTTGAACTGGTCTGTTCTTGAGCCAGGCTAGCAAGGCATGTACATGCACTTTAGAGAAGATAACTAAATAATACCTCCACTGTGAATAAAGGACAATGGAATTTATTCACCGGCATCAAGAACAACTTACGATGAAATAGCTGTTCCATAATCCTTTAATTCTGCTGAGAGTAGGCATAAACATGTCTTTGTATTTTTCGGGTACATACTGTAAGATAACTGTTTGTCGTAATGTGTACTCCCGACTCTATGCCGAATCACCAGAATCAAATTGAACTATGTACGTCTGACCTCAAATCTGTTCCATCTGGTAACGATGTACACGATGAAGTCATGACTGACGGGCACCATTCGCTATAATGAACCTTGAGAGAAACTTTATGATTGGCCAGATTTTCCTCCAATGAAAATCCCGAAATTCTTTGGAAATTTTGAAATGACTAATCAAGTGCTTTAAAACTGGAAAATATCTTGCACTGTTGATTACATAAATCTCCATTTTATATCAATGTCAGACTTGCTCTTATGCGCGCTGTTCAAGGTGGTCAACAGTGTTCATTAGTGTCATTAACTTCTTCAGTGGCAATTATGTCACATCAGATCTCCCGAGCTAGCGTATCTAATTCCGCTTAAGCCAGTGCTAGGGGCCGTGTGGTTACTTCATAGCTTCCACATGACTCCTCGCCCAATAAAAGCGCGGTTGAGATATCAAGGTATACGTCTTGTCGGCACCTCTTCCCACTTCCCTTATATGTGCTGTAATTAGAATCCTCCGTAGTCTAGTCTGAATGCGAGGTGCCGGGGGAGGATTCCTGAGGAGTCATATGGTTGCATTTCCCCAGCCCCTCTATATCTCACCATGATGATGTGATGAGAACTGGACTGCCACAAGTTTGTCATGTAAAATCTTAAATCGGAAAGGTGATATCTTTATCAAATAAAAAAATCATGGCGATTGCATTGGTCTCTTACATGACCAGATACCAGGGAAAATGAGTTGGCATGATGTCAGACGTGTTGGAACTTATCGATATTTATTCCCTCTGCCGCTTATGTTATCTAAGCTCCTCATTATACTACCTAGACAGACCATTGCATTATTGGCAATTTACAGTAGTTATCAGGACAAGAGATAATGGTTATTCATGGCGTGGTTCAGACTGCTGTCACTGAGCTGATACCTGAAATGTAATTACTGTGGCAGTAGAATACCAGGAAAGTAATACATAACTGATAGAAGCTGCTATCTAATAATAATTACATATCACAGACATGCCGCGGCCTAGCTTCCTCGCTAGATGTTTACTTGATTATATTGCAAAATAATTGTAATGTTCTACAGAAGAATCTCTCTGCCTAACAATGACATATCGCTGCGTTATCTAGTATTTTTTCTGTAATATTGCATGAACTGAGTCGTTCGTTCGTTTTAAGAGATTTTGTTTCCTGTGTCGACTCATTTACACGGTGCGATAAGGGATACATCTCGTGATGTGCCATATCCTATAATCGCTATATCATCCAAACACTGACGCCATGTCGGACATTCAGGAAGCCTGTGTTCTCATTCAGATTTCGCGTCAGTAATTAATCTAACAACTTATTCCATGCTTGTAGCAATCACCCTGCCAGTACATTAACTACAAGATCAAAACAATATTACAATGTAAAAATGAAATACTTCAATTCGCATTATTTCGGAATGAAGCGTGCAAATGCCTCCAAAGTTCATCCCAATATAATACGTGTTTTTCGAAGAGGATGTGGGGTTTCGACTTAACATTTGAACTGCTTGTTCGGCTCTCGAGATGAACACCTCGTCGAGGAGTACACATTATGTGTCATGGAGTTACCACATCACACACGAAGAGAACTAAATGGATTAATCCTGTCAATGGAAGAGGAGCATCGCTCGCTGAATTCCTGAGTTTCTGGGAATATTATGTGGCGACCATATCGTCTAGGTCACTCGCAGATTCAATGACATTTCGCATGGGTTGGTTCAAAATATTATCGATGGAATGGTCGACTTGCAGTTTTGAGATTTGAATTCCTATTATTTACTGGTCTATTCTCTGGCCCAGATTCCCCATAATGAATACCTACATATATGCTACGCTCCATTTAACCTTCGACATTTTTCTGAAGCATTCTTGCAGAATCAAAGAACTGTTCTATATATCTATTGTGTTGATCACAAAACTTATATTAATCTTGAAATACATTAAATATTTATTAAATATAAACGCCAAACGCCACTTGATTTGAAGGTAGATTTCTACAAATTACCATAGAACTATATGCTGTGAAAATACAGCTTCGTTCACCAAGACAATTTCTACGCTCACGCTCTGAACTTGCCTTGGTCGGAGGGGCTGCCATTATTGTTCAAATACAGCATGTATAGCCTTATGAATATGCATGACGTATTATCCATTATATTTCCGAATGTTGTTCTCAGACGGCGTCAACCATTGGCTGGCATTGTCATTACGCCAGCCTACAGAGGAGGCGTGTGCAGTGTTAGATTGTTTCGTAAACCGAAATTGACATTTCTGATTTTGAACAATAATGGCAGCCCGTCCGACTAAGGCAAGTTCGAAGTGGAAACGTAGAAATTGGTTTGATGTAACGAAGATGTGAAAATATAGAACTATATCGGCGAGTCGCTCAGTTAGACGGTCGCCATCGTTTGCCCTAACGAAATATTACCTCAGGTCAGGTATGGTATAGTCCGTTAGACCCTGACAGCGAAAAATGGGGAGTCGCGAATCAGAACGTAATGAATGCCTGGCTGAGCTTGGTGTATATCATGATTTCTGATATACCATTGTTCCAACAAAATGGGTGTCTTTGGTAGCAGGGGTTCATAAGATAGCGTGGTTAGCAGAAACACGACAGAAGATGATGAATGTGTTATAAGTACTGGTTATAAAATGTTTGGGGAGTTGTACACGAAATAGTCGAGAGAGTAAACCGAACGAGCAGCCTACAGTATTGGACCCGCCTGACGTTGGCTGATTACTGGGTAATCCAACAGCCAAGCTAGCTGGTAGACTTTGAGATCGAAAACGAGGCAATACCTACGTCACGGGTCAGCTGAGACATTGTAAAATATTGTCACAAGGGGAACCCTTCCGTCCTATAAATAACTAGTCAACGAGAAAGCTCGTCTTAATTCAAAATGGCACAGGTCGAAAATCAATCGGCTCACTGCCACTGTCGTTCAATACCTAACGTGACAGACAGTCCAGCGTTCTCAGGGACGAGCTACTATTTCGTGCAAATGAGCCAAATCAGAACTTCATCTCACCTGGGTCATTCCTGACTGGAAGTTATACTCGTGGCCTTTCTTTACTTCGACGGATCTCTTATTCGATCAAACTATAGGCGTATCGACGACATAAATGGATAATGCTATAACGTCCAGATGTTTTACACTTCGGAAAAATTGACGTCAGCATCCCCATGTCTTATCCCTACGAAAGTCGAGAGGGGACTTCTGACTTCCGACTTCTGACTTCCGACTTCCGACTTCTGACTTCTGACTTCCGACTTCCGACTTCTGACTTCTGACTTCCGACTTCCGACTTCGGACTTAGGATTTTTTTCATTTATAATGCATTACATCTTAAATTATGAAGCATGGAATAACACCATGGAATATTGTGCTTAAAAACCTGCTTGCATGTACTTATAATAATCAGATAACCATTGAATTTTATCTTGAGTTATGTTCTGATTATTAAAATGCGATAACTTCTAATGTAAATCGAAATACCCTATGTCACAAGTCAAAGGCGTCTCAATTACATAATATAATTGCACAAATCGATACATTACGAATAATCACATTTAATGCGCCCTTTCCACATTAATCGTCGGATAATGCTGTCTTGTCTCAGTGGCGGCGACAGGTGCACAGCACGTGGACCACCGCATGATCTCCGGTTCGTTCTCATTATCCCTCTCTTTTGTTTATAAAACGGAGCGGATTTTTCATGTATTGATAACTGATGTAAATATGATAATTTGCATGGATCAAATACCCAATACAGGACTAATAAGCTTACATTTATGATAATTTTGACAAATTCAGGTCGAAAATATACCAGTCATTAACACTTAAAATATATTCTGGGTTAACCCTATCTGGCCTGGGCTTTTTGGGATCTGTCCAAGGGGGCATTTCGCCCTCCCCCCCCGTAAATATTTTAAATTCTATTCAACTGATCACAATTACTTCCAAAGCATGGTCGAATAATATAGTATGATAATTTACGCATCAATGCGACAAGGCGATGCTATTATATTTATCGATTATTCAAATATTATTTACGATTTCTGACTTCCGACTTCTGACTTCCGACTTCTGACTTCTGACTTCTGACTTCCGACTTCTGACTTCTGACTTCTGACTTCTGACTTCAGAATTTTGTACATCCATTCACCCCTTGCAACTTTACCTTTACATACATGATAATAATACCTATATTCCCGTCTGTGACTTTGTGCTTTGATCTTTCTGATTACTAGTATCGGCAATTTAAAAGGGAACCCCAATGTTCTAGGTCCAGTTTTAGGCCATGGTTACAGAGACATTGCGTTTGAAGTTTAAATCTGCTAGTGATGGAATTTATTGCAAATGATATTTGGTGATGTCACGAAATACTCAAGATAATGAGCTAGATTATACTGGAATTGTCACAAATCTATTATAAGTCTAATCTCTTTATTTGTAATATTGCGTATTTATAGCATCATGAAAACTAGTTCTAAAAAGTTCTAAGCATTTATAGAAATACGGTTCTCATATCAACAGGTTACAAAGGGCTTTATTTTGGAAATTGCACGGGTTATGATATCTTATTAAAGAATATGGAGTAACAAAGATCTATGCGTTTCATATTTATTAAAAATTCATTTCAACTAACACACCTCCTTACACAAGTTCATGGACTGCAAAGATATCAGAATCCTAAATATCCTTATTTGTCCATCTAATTAACTCACCAATACCTCATTTGCATATCAAATTTTTACCAATTCGAGAAAGTTTCTCAACCAAGGGAAATATTTACAAGCAAAAAAATGAAAAAATAAAATAAAAATTGAGAAGAATGGGGGCAATTTCAGAAATATATGGCAACAAAATATCTCCCCCACAGAAGTTTTAATTTTTCATTTGAGTTTCCCTTTAAGTAATCAAAATTATGAAGAGTTTTGGAGAAGGGAGGGGAGAGAACTAAAATGCCTTGATACAAACAATATTTATATTATTTGTTAACTATATTTGGAAGTAATGGTACGATCTTATGATATGATTTGGCTTGGGCTTGACAAAATTAGGTTTAGTTATTTTGTGTGTCCTAGGAAAGCAGAAAATCGTAAATAATATTTGAATAATCGCATTGATGCGTAAATTATCATACTATATTATTCGATAATGCTTTGGAAGTAATTGTGATCTGTTGAATAGAATTGTGCAATTATTTTATGTAATTGAGTCGTATTTATCTGTGGCATTAGGTACATTACCTTACCACATTTTTTTTAAATATTTACGGAGTGTGGGGGGGGGGGGGCGAAATGCCCCCCGCCCCCTGGACAGATCCCCAAAAGCACAGGCCAGATAGGGTTATTTTAACCCAGAATATATTTTAATGGATAATGACTGGTATATTTTCGACCTGAAGTTGTCAAAATTATCATAAATGTAAGATTATTAGTCCTTTAGTGGGATATTTGATCCATTCATATTATCATATTTACATCAGTTATCAATACATGAAAACCCCGCTCCATGTTATAAACATAATGGATGGATCATGAGAACGAACCGGAGATCACGCGGTGGTCCACGTGCTGTGCACCTTTCGCCGCCACTGGGACAAGACAGCATTGTCCAACGATTAATGTGGAAAGGGCGCATTAAATGTGATTATTCGTAAGGTATCAAATTGTGCAATTGTATTATGTAAATGAAGCGCCTAAAACTTTTGACATAGGGCATTTCTATTTACATTAGAAATAGCATTTTAATAATCAGAACATAGCTCAAGATAAGCTTCAATGATTATCTGATTATTATAAGTACATGCAAGCAGGTTTTTAAGTAGAATATGCCATAATAATGATACTGTGTTATTCCATGCTTCATAATTTAATATGTAATGCATTATAAAAGAAAAAAATCTGAAGTCGGAAGTCAGAAGTCGGAAGTCGGAAGTCAGAAGTCAGAAGTCCCCTCTCGGCTTTCGTACTTATCAGTTTTAGGGCAGTTCGATCGGCGAGACAGTATGCAACGTTGTTCTCACACAGGTGCCCATCACAGATGTTCATTATGGAGATTCCACCTCAACGAGAGGACGATTATCGTCTCCTTATTTTGTTAAAAAAGTGGACATTTGTTCATCACCAACCTTTGCTCAGAAAAGACCATTTGATAATTTTCTCAAATTTGGTGTATATTCTCAGGACCTGTGAGGATTAGGTTACCCTCATTTAGCAAACAGAGTAAACTCGTCTGCCATTGAGATGATGTTTTAGCATCTTGCCAACAACTTTTGTAGCAATTCGGGGTACAGGTTGCCAAAGATTTTGCAAATCCTTTACATTTTTCCTGGTGTACGATAACAGAATAGTTCATAGCTGAGCCTTTATACGAGAGGGCCAATGGCCCTGATTGCCGTCGTTCTTTGAGTCAACTGGGCAATCTCCAAACAGGGTTATCTCCCCTTTTACCATGTCATCGACCCTGACTTCAGAGACTTATTCAGACTTCAAGCAAGATTAATCTCCATATTTGTCTGTTCTATTAATCACTGCTAGATGTCAATTATTCATATAGCCTAGAACCAGAAGATCATTTCGCAAACGTAAATTTACCAGTTCAATCAACTTTATCAGCTATACTTGGTATAATGGTATTTGATTTCAACCTCCTATAGATGTGTGCGACGTTTCGATTTCTATTAAAAACGGTGTTCAGTTTTTTGTTGAAAAAAAAATCCGTTGGCTCTTCAACAAGGCTACCTAATTTTCGATAACTAATTATGTGTTTGTTTACGCCTGTGGCAGTTTACAAATAATGCTTAGCTGCGGTGAATTAGGCCCATCAGTGAACAATTTAAGCAAAACACTTCAGGAAATGTCGTCAGTTTAGGCCGCTCTCCGCGCAATCATTTGTCAGAATAGCCCTTGTGGAGAGTGCCAAAAGATGATTGACGTAAAGCAAAGCTTTAGTCGTAGTGCTGCAGCTTTGTATGGAAATGTTCACTTACCGAGGGGGAGGGGGGGGGGGGGAATGGTCCCCCTACCAAACTTTCTGCGCTATCTCCGGAACGCCATAAAATGGAGAGCTGAAACTGCGTGACTTTATAGTTTATCATATTGGGGTCATTTTGAGCCTATTTGCTTAACCCCCTCAGCAGAGGATCATGAGTAAATTCAAGATGGCGGCCACGTGGGGCACCAGAAAAGTGATGTTTTTGTCATATTTCTTCAAAATTTCTGCTTTTCCGCGATGAGGAGTGGGCAAAAACTATTTTATTTCACACAGATTAATATTTACTAATTTATCATGCAATTTTTGCGAAGAAATTGTTGAGTAGAACTTTGCGGGAAGACCAACATATCGTATCCACATTACTACACCTCTCCACCACAAACTTCACGATAGCAAAGCTCGCAAGACAATACTTTATTTTAGTGGCATCTTATTTTCGCTATTCCCTGATTGTGAAGATGTTTGTGATATGCAAATTTCGCGATTTTTGAATGTGAAACATATCACATGTACAGCACAGATGCATTCCATATTTGTGCGCATTCAACTTTCGAGAATCATTCCTTTCACAGTGAAATTACAGGTTTTACAATATGTGTCATATGTGTTTGCCACTGAATCATCACCTTCTCTGATAAAACTTTTTGTGATTACTATCAAACCATCCAATCAGATTACCATATTTTTCATAGCTTATAATCAACTAAATGAATGAGAAAACAATTAGCGTAGTTTTTATGAATAAACGCGCATTGATATTTATTCTTTCGACAGTTCTTTCGTTGATACAATCTTGAGGGCGCTAGCGCCATATTTGTAACTAGCAATCAATCTTTCGATAAGGGCCCCAATGAATTAATCAATGGAGTCCGAATGAGGCCGAGGTATTTACGCCGGATTCTCGGACGATCGATACCTCGACTTTTTAACGGGTTCTTTCCTGCCGTTCCGTTGATGGATTGCCTTTCATCTTCCCAGCGGATAATTCTTTCCCCCTGCCTCTGTAGCCGCTTGGGAGAGCGTGCTTGTTGACTGTAATTTGCTCGCCGACGGCTCAATTTTCCATCTAAATTTGCCCAGTTTGTTTTAGGTGGGCTGAAGTCTCCAGGGACTTCATCGATATTTAGCGGCAATTTTCCGTTTAATTATACCAACACTAAGCGGTCCATGACTTCGATATATGTGCTGTGTGCTCGCGTAATAATGCATAGAACCTTCAACGTTAAAGCCTTACCGAAATGCACTGATCACCCTCGATTCGCTACAATGTATATCACAAACATTCGAATGATCATGATGCTCAACGTTTTATGTTTTTCCCGGGAAGGGAAATGCGATTCACGGATGATGTTAATTGTTTTCCATCTACCCTTGCCGGTTTCCAATCACCCACTCTAAGTAGAGCCGGTGAAGGTTCATCTGAAATTATTTGAAAATACAACCTCTCCACAGCGCATGCTCTTTTTCACAGTCGCACTCCACCATGACCCTGTCACCGAGAACGGAAGATGGCCTTTACGACGTGGCTATGACGTATAGGAAAATGCCCCACGCCCTCACGGTTCAGTTTGATATCGACCGAATAACTCCTTCAGTTTTGCACATGGACGAACTACTTGTTATATGCTCTGCCCATATAAACGGGAAAATAATCTCTAGATCATTCTTTTTAACGCTAGGTCAACATATGTATTATGCAGAATTGAAAAGTAATCGGAATGTTCGACAAAGATCGATTTTACAATATATGATGTCACTTCCGGCGGTGTACTGCTCGGGCGGGAATCTTGCCCAAATATTGGACTGGTGGATGGGGTATTATTAAGCCACAGTGAGGTGGATGGGAAAAGCTGTGAAGTCATTGTCAATAAGATACATGAATATGTACAGATGTATATATTATCCTGGTTTGTGTACAATACCAACACCATCATCCACCGAAGGCAGATAATAGACAACTACAGGTGTGTGTGACAGTGTGTCGCTTCCCAGGCTTCATCATGCACCACCGTTCTCCAGCGTCACTCAGTCAGCAAGTAACGCGATGAATGACAAATAAGCGAAAATGAAAATCTGACCATTCCACACTGTCAGAAGGATCGGGTATAGACGTGATGTATCCACATTTTTTTTATCAAAAGAACCCAAACGTTTAGGTAAAAATGGAATTCGACTCAAAATGTTTGGGAATGTCACGCATATATCCAAGACGATCTGGTCTATTTGACCCAAGCCTTCTGACAGTGCATTACCACATGTATCAATGCCTCTATCTTTCATGATGTCACGAAATAATAGCTAAAGGTCATCAGTGTTTTTGTTTCTGTTTGACTCGCTCTCCGTTTTAAACCATGAGCATCAAACATTTTCCGAATCAAGTTTCTAAAATCAGTTATCTCCCTTGTTTCTGTACAGTCGAGGAATATCCAGTTACATGTAAGTTTGGGGAATAGGTCACAAACCACAAAAACGGTCTTATTTAGTATGTAGTAAATCAAACGTCATTTTGTCGCCATGTCGCCATTTTGTTCGAATATCTGTTTTCCATGTTATCAACGTACCATAGAAGAGGAAGTTCCCCTAAACATATTATGGCATGTCGGAGGTCAGATTCACTTATGTTAGTGTTAATCGCCATATGTTGTTCGTTCGGATATCCCTCCTTTCATCTAGGAGCACCCTCGTTGGAGGGAAAAACATAGGCATTAAAAACATAAAACACTTGTGTTAAGATCTCCGAGAGTACATCTAAAATAACTTATATACAAACGCGACTAGCTCTCTCTCTCTCATTGATTGGCTATTATCAGACTTCTCTCTGTATGCAGGGCGAAACACAGTAGTCTTGATAGGTGTTCCACTTTTGACAATAGGATAGAGTTCCCCGTATTGACGGTGTCTAGAAGGTCTGGGAGTAATTTGCTGACGTCTAGGACAATCTGCGTAAGGACTCGTGGATCAGGCTGAGCATAGTTCTACGTCTTTCATCATATATATTATCCAATGATAAGCCAACGTCGCTTTGCTCAAATAATCTGAATGTTCTAGTGTTATTTGACCGGCTGCTATGTAACTCACGCGAAAATCATATAACCAGTGGCAATTTTGCGCAAAAATGTGATTAGGACTTAATGACCGCCTTAGTGAATATTATCGTGTAATAATTTTTCGATGTTTAGTTTTAGACCGTCAATCAAAAAACCGAGCGGTGTAGCCGCGAGGTTTTTTTCATGAGGTCTAAAACTAAACATCGAAATATTCATTAACTCCATTCTAACATGCACAATGATAAATATTTCCTTATTTCATAAGCGGAATGGCAATTTTTCTGCAAACTTGTCCCGTTTTGATGCGAGAATTTCGTCACTGGTTTGCAGGCCATGCTCGCGCGTGCTGTCCGTTCACGAGCTGCAGCTGTGTGAATTCCGCCCACTGCGCAGTGAATGAACCAATCGTCACTTAGCTTTGTGGCAATGGGTCACATGAATGAGACGTCACCAGTTCGGCACGTGAACGTAATAGATCACAAAAAACAAATGAAGATTATCGTGTGATAATCTCCGTATGTTTTGGGGTCTGGACCAATCAGCGCACGACTATAACGTGGAGCATGTTAGAATTCTGCGTAATAACTGCATCGAGTTCGATGATTTCTCGAGAAATTTACATGATACATCTTATGTTATTCTGCCGTAAAATTTGTTGGTCTGAGTAAACGCTTCAGATAGTTTTATAGACCGTGTGCCTGCTTCTCAGGACATGCCGATCACGGAAGCAACACAAATTATTATACTTTTAGTATTAATGAATTCCTGATAGTGTATAACCGGGCTAATCGGCATAATTACCGCGGCTTTGTCTGATCGATTTCTGCTAATGCCCGCTTTCACATTTCCTCTTGAACAACATATATGGTTTTCTCTTCATAGAAATGTGACTAGTAATTGATCCTATCTGATATCAGACGATCTGTCGTTGGTTACCGTTATCTGATCAATATTTGCTGATTTTCTATGGCTCACCGGATGAGGACTCTTTGAACACGTATTCCTGGTCCTGTGGGGGCTATGTAAGTTCTGTCGATTTACGAATCAACTGTTGCCATAGCTACAAAGACTGCGATGGATCAACTAACGCTCTGTCCAATGTTGTGATCATTTGCTGAGGCATGTAGCGTGGCACCATGAAACTAGGAGCTATATCCTAGCTTACATCTTGTTGTTATTCTTTGTGGACTGAAGTACTGGCATTCAATACGAAGTCGCCACGAATGACATACTCGATAGAGGGCATTTTCAAAAAGCGTTTCTTCGATCTTGATTTTCTTTCTATTTTCTCGATTTAAAAACGATAGCTAAAATAATAAGAAAAAAAGCAAAGCAATGTCGTCTTATTATAAGCAAACGCTATCTCCAGATTTAATGGTTAATCGCATAATCCGTGCATAATCCGTCAGTGTCTCCGTGGCACAAAAATGTCTAAATACAAGTGTCCAGTCCGTCATTCAGTATTGCGCGGTCGTTTATTAGAGAGTTTCCGCGTCAAAAATCCAAAAACCTAATTCCTATAACAGCATTAGCAACAAGTTTAACCCTACCTGGCCTGGGGGAGGGGCACTTTCCGCTCCCCCCCCCCCCTTGTTGGTTTTTTGCTCTTATCTCCGGAACGACAAAAAAATAGAGAGCTCACACTTCGTGACTTTTTCGATTATCATATTGGGGTCATTTTCATCCTATTTGCATGACCCCCCGAGCAGAGGATCATGGGTAAATTCAAAATGGCGGCCATGTGGGGTACCAGAAAAGTGATGTTTTCGTCATATTTCTTCAACATTTTTGCTTTTCTGTATGAAAAATTGGGTAAATCCTATTTTATTTCATATCAGATTATTATTTACTAATTTTTCATGCAGTTTTTACGAAAAAAAAAAAAAAAAAAAAAAATCGGAAATTCTGACCGAAAAATCTTCTTTTTGAAAATGACGTCACAGTGACGTCATCGCGGCGGCCATCTTGGATTTTTTCACATTTTCTTGTAGAGCTTGACCCAAATCTTTAGTGTGGTAATTTTCAGCTCTCTAGCCTTAGCGATTGCAAAAATATATAGGGGGGGGGGCACTTTCCGACTACCCCCCCAAAGGCTGCGGTACACCCTAAATCGCCCAGACCAGATAGGGTTAATAAAACATACAAAGCAATCATAGGAAATATAAACATACATGTAGGCTAATTTCCTGCAATTGAGAAGCGATCAGCAATTTTCAAAGATGCCAGCAAGGCTTGCCATCATGATGTCTCAAACATATATCAAATCCGTATAGGTGATCAGTATTCTTAATCCATATGATTTTCGTTTCCAGAGTAAAATGCTATATGCAATTAGTATAAAAGTACCTCAAACTTGTCCCAATGAGATGAATTTTCATACAAGGCTAACACAGCTAGCTTGGAGTTGAACGCTGTAATCTGTTTCAACTGACGCATGGAGAGCATCATTTCCAAGCTAAATCAGGATTTTATTCACTGCTGGAAGCTACCATCCCTGCTATCGCCAAAGTAGCCTATACTTTGAATTATTGCAGACAACTTTACATGCTAATGCTTATACTTGATGTAATAGAGATGGGAGATATATATACTGAATATTTGACTAATCAAATGCTATCTATTTCCAGGTCATATCAAAATTCTGTATGCAGGACTAGTGGGGAATATCTGCCGGTTCCTCTACATATCATGGCTACGAAACCCTTTCTGGGTTCTGCCTTTCGAGTTTGTTCAAGGTAAAACTGAAATCGTCTCTTGGTTGTCTTAAACAAATTAATCCCATTGCATTCCATTGTTTTGGGAAAAGCTTTCCATTGTACAGTAGACTAACTTTATCTATTAGACCAAATTCACTAAGACTAGTGTATGTTAAAATGATTTATATGAAAACAATATAGTAGTTGACAATATGAGAGTTCTGCATCTGTGGTGCCATTTACGCTGATGTCAGGACGCGACACTGAATCACTAAACTGGATTTTGAAACTCCTGTCAAAAAAACAACGATAGAGCGCACGGAAAATAATGGAACCGGATGTAGATATATTCCGTGAAACAATATGTATGATTCTGATAGATATCCATGAACCTTATTATTCTGATAGATATTCACATGTACATCTTCACAAATATATATAGCATAGAGTCTACTCTTCAACATGTATGCTTATATCAAAAAATGTCAAAATTTCTGTTTGATATGCACACATATGTATGACAGGTAAATCCATGTAGCATGAATATCATCAATGTAGATTATTACAAACTATTCATTCTCAATACGATATATTTTCAGGGTTAACTCATGCGGCGGTGTGGGCTACGTGCTGCTCCTACATAATTCAGGCTGTACCACCTGGACTACGTTCATCGGCCCAGGGCACTTTACAAGGTCTCCACCACGGACTCGGCAGAGGATGCGGTGCCGTTTTCGGCGGAATTCTTGTCCATTATTTCGGTAATAATATACCTGTTTTGAGTTCAGTTTTCCCAAGGGATCGGTCTTTAGCATTAAATCTTCACCGCTGAATCCTTCACGTATGCAAAAGTCGCTTGTGGATGTGTTGGGGAACGGTCCTCCTTTCTTCCATTTGAAGCCGTTCGGGCGTTAACTGGTAGTTTAACGTAAACATCGGGTAATGTTTTTTTTACTAAAAATGCAAATATAATATTAAACATTAATATGAATATGAATTTGTTTACTGTGAATGAATAGTTTCCTAAATGAAGATAAAATATATATTCATGAAGAAAAACGGAACTTAACACAGGTATTCGAGGTTTTGGATATTCATGTATATTTTCGTAAAGACCGGGAAAATACCTCAAACCCCGTGGTCACGTGGATAGCGTAGGGCAATTGATGACACTTTAGGCGCATGGGGAAATAGTCTATTGCGTCCTGGCGTATAGATGTTAGTCAGGCAGATAGGTTCTTCGCCCTGTAAATCCTTACCAGATTGCGTAGGTGTATGAGAACTTGTTTCTGCTCTTCTAGATTATAGATGTTAGGATAATTTGTCGGTATACTTTGTCAGTCTGTATAAATTCTTCAAAAATTGCATGGGCGTACGGGAATCAATTTCTGTTCTTCTAGGTTATAAATTTTAGCAAGACAGTCGTGTGCGTCAACCACAGATTTACAACCAAGTAGATGGCTGACCTACCTCATATCTCCAAAGCCCCGTCACGCTAACCTCATCATCGTATGAAAGAGTAGTATTAATGTTACATTGGATTGAGATCCGTCTAGTTGTCTTGAAACAATAATTAAACTACGTGTGATGTGGATGTAACACGTTAATTTACTATCGAGTAATCGCATCTTCATCAGTGGGAACTGGTGCTGTTATTGCCAGTTTTTAAACTGGACAATACAAATTGATCCAACAAAATCTACAGACATTTTGATAGCTCGTAGCTGTGGATGGTGTTTTGAGCAAGTGATTTGGGCTATGTGCGTGAATGTTTCGCGCGAATCTCTTTTCTGCAGCTCTATACATATAACAATAATTTATTATAATTTTATACAGGAAGCGAAATAACATTCAGGATATATGGTGTGACGTGCATTTTCGTGCTGCTAGGGTTCTTCGGAGTAAATTACGTGTTGCTGGGACGAGACCACCTGACGGCCGTTAGGAGTCACGAGCCGCACCATATCCTAGAAGAGGTATCTCATCTGGCTCCGCACGGGGTCCCTGCAAACCCACTCTCCCGAAATCTGTCCAATCACAGATTGGCAGACGTTGATACCAGAGAACAAGGTAAGTACCAGATTGATGGCTGATACACGTAGCACATCAATCGATTCCCGGATTGGCATTATGTGTGTCTGTACACTCTTTTGGACACGTAGACCCTCCATTTTATTCGGAAATTTACAGCTCCAGCTGACATAAATATCTATCTATCTATGTTTCGTTCGTTCGTTCGTGTATGCGTGCGTTCGTGTGCTCGCTCGTTCGTTCGTTCCAAATATAATATTAAATATTGTTTTGAATACTGATGAGGAAGTATAGGCGTTATTCCATGTTCAACAAAAGACTCCCAAGTGAGACAGTTGATCACCAACAATGAATAATATAGCAGCTGTAATTTACTATGAAGGATATTCTGCAAAATGAACGTCGTTTACCTTCATACTAGCTTATTTTTTAACGGTGATAATCTCTTCACAGGTGTGTCTCAGACGTATGGTGCTACAGTGGCAGATGGCTTCCTGAGTCCAACAAAACCTGTCAGTCAACCATGGCCACAAGGTACTGTACATATAACATCCCCTCCTCCCTTTTTCTCATCAGATTAAATTTACATCAACCAGCCTACTGCTGAAGACAGCAAGCGTCAGATCTGACATTCAATATTTATCCGCCGTCCAAGAAAAAGCATTTTCGCCTCAATAATTAAAATATCGATTTCGTATCACAGTAGCACCAATTCTAAATGTGCATGAAATATAAAAAGAAACAAAAAAAACACAAGATGGTTTCCTACAAGAGAGAATCGTTAAACAGCTTTCAATGATGTCAGCAAGACATGATCATGTTCTTTACATAATATTTTAATCACTGGCCATTATTCTTTATCTAAATGTCAGATTTGCTCCTAATGCTTCTGAGCCAGTTGGGCAACAGGGCAACTCCTGTTATATAACAATTCAAGCTAACAATAACATACATGTATAATATCAGAATTAGTTTTGATAGTTTATTCCAACTTGAAAGCGAATAGGAACCAAATAATTATGGTTGCGGATTGGAATCGAATAATTATGTTTGCGGTTAAGATAAAATGCTATGTTATGACATTTGAGATTGTACTTTTTATGTATTGATGGTTTATTTTCAGATGGGTCAGGACGAGCATACAGCTCTAATAATCCATTCCTTGACCAGTACCAGGGAACAGAGGTAAAACATTCAATCTCACACAAGTAAAACTTGGCACAATCCTCGACCAAGAATTGGTAGTAAAGCAATTCCACGGAATTATTTTTAAAAAGCGGATTTATTGATAGAATGAAGCATTGATAACCTATTTGTACTAGAACTAGGGGTTATTGTTGTACCGGGCATCCCGCGGATAAGTGGTTGCCGTGTCATAGCGGTGCGAAAGTCTAGCAGACCTATGCTGTTGCGAATACGGCAGTAGTAGTGTCTACTGATTTACAGTCACATTGCCCTCTTTGCACTTAAACTTGAGGGGTAACTCTTGATTTCCCTAAACCATCCGACAGGGGGCGCCGCCAGTTCAAGAGAGCTCCCCGCAAAAAGGGAGGTAACTCTTGATGCACTTTTGTGGTTTTTGGCAAATGCCGGGTTATCTTCCCTGATTCGAACATTTGCATATTAAATCTATACGAGAAAATGCCTGTATGGGGTATGGATGATCCGAAGGGGTCGTATGAGGTATCATTGTGAAGCTTATGTGAGGGGGCATCTGATGGGCTGGGTGTGGGGTTAAAATAGCATCATTCTGCGCATGAGCGATGGACAAAGGGTATGGAAATAGACGTTTTGGAGCTATGGGAGCCACTAATGGTCCAATGGGGTCATATGAGGTATCAATGTGAAGCATTCGTGAAGGGGCATCTGATGGGCTGGGTGTGGGTTGAAATAGCGTCATTCTGCGCATGCGCGGTGGACCAAGGATATGGAAATAGACGTTTTGGGGTCTAGGGGAGCCACTAATGGTCCAATGGGGTCATATGAGGTATCAATGTGAAGCATTCGTAAAGGGGCATCCGATGGGGTGGGTGTGGGAGCCACTATTGGTCCGATGGGGTCGAGTGAGGTATCGATGTGAAGACTATGTGAGGGGACATCCGTCTGGACTAGTGCCTCGGCCGTTTTCAACATTCTGCGCATGCGCAGACAGGGAATTGTGGGAAAAGGGTATGGAAATAGACGTTTTGCGGTCGAGATGGGCCACTAGTGGTCCGATTGGGTCGAGTGAGGTATCAATGTGAAACCTATGTGAGGGGGCATCCGATGGAGTTCGTGGGGATTGAAATATCGGCATTCTGCGCATGCGCAGTAGCTAAAGAGTATGGAAATAGACGTTTTGGGATCTAGGGGAGCCCCTAGTGTACCGATGGAGTTGTATGAGATATCAATGTGAAGCCTATGTGAGGGGGCATCCGCCTGGACTAGTGTCTCGGCCGTTGTCAATATTCTGCGCATGCTCAAACAGGGAATTGTGGGAAAGGGTATGGCAATAGACGTTTTGGGGTCTAGGTGGGCCACTATGGGCCCGATGGAGTCGTATGAGGTCTTATTTTGAAGCTCTCGTGAGGGAGCATTCGTCTGGACTAGTGTGTCGTTCGTTTTCAACATTCTGCGCATGCGCGGACAGGGAATTGTGGGAAAAGGGTATGGAAATAGACGTTTTGGGATCGAGGGGAGTCCCTAGTGGGCCGATGGGGTCGAGTGAGGTATCAGTGTGGAGCCTACTTGAGGGGGCATCCGCTTGGTCTAGTGTGTCGACCGTTGTCGACATTCTGCGCATGCGCAGACAGGGAATTGTGGGAAAAGTGCGTTGGAAGGAACGTTTTGGGGTCGAGGTGAGCCACTAATGGTCTGATTGAGTCGAGTGAGGTATCAATGTGATGCATACGTGAGGGCGCATCCCCTGGGTGGATGGGTGTTAGGAATATCGTGATTCTGCGCATGCGCAGGCGGGCCGTAGTATGGAAATAGACATTTTGAGGCCGATATGGACCACTATTGGTCCGAATGAGTCTAGGAAAGTGTTATTTTGTAGCTGTCGGGGTGTAGACCACGACTTGAAGAGATGTCCACGTCACCTGTGACGTCACTGGTGACGTCATCAGTGAGAGTAGTAGCGAAAGCGGGAGTTTCGGAGGTGCGATGGAGTGCATTTGGAGTAGATAACGGCCTATTTTTCCATCCAACTACCTGGTAGAGTTACCTGTGAGTGTGAGTGTATGCGCGCGTGTGAGTGAGTGTGAGTGACTGAGTGAGTGAGTGAGTGAGTGAAGCGTGCACAACGCCGGTGAGGCGTCCCCAACGCCCGTCTTAACGCATGGACGCGTTAACGACGGTGAGTGAGTGAGTGAGTGGGATCCGTCTGGACTAATGGTTCCTCCGTTTTCATCATTTTGCGCATGCGCAGTCTGGCCGTAGTATAGAAAGCAGGCATTTTGGGGATTCGTGGAGGTTTGTTGAGTGGTTGACCATCCCTGGTCAAATGGACCGTGTGGGGTATCAGTGTGAAGCTCTCGAATGGCTGTCACCCGTCAAGGCCTTACGCCTTAACGCCTGTCTCAACGACTTAAAGCCCTAGCATAACGCCTTGACGCCAGGATACAGACAGATGAGAGAACAACAACAACAACAAGGATGAGAGAACAACAACAACAGCAGGTTTTTTCATATAGTTTATTTTCCCCTCCATCATAACATACCCACGCTGGGGGAGCCGCGTTGGGTAGGTTTACAATTCAAGAAGTCTCTTGTCCAATCGGAGGCCACCATTTGGTCCTGTCATACTCGTTCTTGCCCGTTAGATGTATTCTCGGCTGTCCAATCAGATGTCGCCATTTCAGAAAGTTCTATCTTCGGCCATGTTCGCTCTGAACCGTTTGTTGTAATCGTCATCGGGCAGACCAGGATTTCGTTGAGGCAACATATTCTCAGATACTTGTTTGCGCATTCTGAGTATCTATCAGTGCATGGGTGAATACATTCAGGGGGCTTCCGAGCTCCGGAGCTGTTGGAGCTCGGAGAGGCTTACACAACATCTTTGGAGCGTCCCCAACGCCCGTCTTAACGCATGGACGCACTAACGACGGTGAGTGAGTGAGTGAGTGAGTGAGTGAGTGAGTCTTCCGGTTCCAGTCACGTGGCAGTAAACATGGAAAAACCCTGATGTAAGATGAGGACCCGGATGTAAGATGAGGACCTGGATTCAAAACCATAGTACCCAGGGAAGTGACCTTTGATCCTGCGCTACTCGGAAGTGATGTCATCGTACGCAGGCAGGCACACACACACACACACACACACACACACACCTGGTGCACCCTGTACCCTATAGTCCGTAGGGCATAGGGTACACCAGGGTGTGGGTGCACCAGGTATGTGTGTTCCATTCAAAATGCAGAATGCTTCACATTGATACCTCATATGACCCCATTGGACCATTAGTGGCTCCCCTAGACCCCAAAACGTCTATTTCCATACCCTTGGTCCACCGCGCATGCGCAGAATGACGATATTTTAACCCACACCCAGCCCGTCAGATGCCCCTTTACGAATGCTTCACATTGATACCTCATATGACCCCATTGGACCATTAGTGGCTCCCCTAGCTCCAAAACGTCTATTTCCATACCCTTTGTCCACCGCGCATGCGCAGAATGACGCTATTTTAACCCCACAGCCAGCCCATCAGATGCCCCCTCACATAAGCTTCACAATGATACCTCATACGACCCCTTCGGATCATCCATACCCCATACAGGCATTTTCTCGTATAGATTTAATATGCAAATGTTCGAATCAGGGAAGATAACCCGGCATTTGCCAAAAACCACAAAAGTGCATCAAGAGTTACCTCCCTTTTGCGGGGAGCTCTCTTGAACTGGTGGCGCCCCCTGTCGGATGGTTTAGGGAAATCAAGAGTTACCCCTCAAGTTTAAGTGCAAAGAGGGCAATGTGACTGTAAATCAGTAGACACTACTACTTACGGCGCGTCATATATAAATCATGAAAATTAAGGTAAAAAATGAATAATATAAAGTTCAAGGGAAATAGGGCTCTGTTGTTATTGAATATTTAGCATTTAATATCACTTGATGGACAAAATGTGTCAAGATTAGCACAGGTGTTAGCAATAAATGAATAATTGAAAACTTAGACCGAGACTATGGAGACAAAATACCCAAATTACACGTCAAAAGCATGCAAATATATTAGGATGGGGCGTAGAAGATATAATGTTTATTAAATAGCATGTTATATACATTATCTGTATACAATTTGGATGATATATATATAATGTGCAGTCTCGTTGAATTCTTTGTGTTATGCGTTCGATTGGCAGTGCATGAAAAGATAGCATCCAATGTTTCAAAAAATGCTTAGCGGACCTGTACGAAATACACCTGTCAATCTGGAAAAACCTGTATGATGAATCTTCAGTAGTCGGGCATCAAATTGTCTCTATTAGCTTTTCCATATTTCTTTGCAAATACATCCAGACCCGACGCTGATTTCATTTGACACCTATCCTACTGCATTCTTATACCCTTTGTGGTCAACGAATATAAACAAGTAATATTGTGAGACAAGTTATTTTTTCTTATTTCCACGATTTTTCAGTTTAAAATTCAGTTGCATTTCAATTTGTCGCGATTCCAACATTTCAGATGATTACACATATACCACTATTTTTTTAACTTTGGCGAACCTTTCCTTGCACAAAAATACGCGAAAATTAAATGCGCAGGCAAATAACATACTTACTATAGTACTAAACGCGCTTTCGTCATTTCTTTATAATTAATCTTGTCCATGTACCGCATTTGAGATACGCTCATACTATTCAGCTTGTATCACTGACGTCCGTACTCTCCTTGTTCTCCCCGCTGATTCACATCGCCAAGTTCGCGCCTCTTGGCCGTAAGGGGGCACTCTGCACAGGCCAACCACCAATGACCAATGAATACCATTTTTACGGAAGAGTCTTGGCAATATGAGTTGTCTCCCTTTTCAAACGTTCATATGTCGTTAACGGCAAAACTAACAATAAACGGACGGCAAAACAGCTCTAATTACGTTAATTTCTGAGTTAAGAGTGAACAGATTTTTGGATAACTGCCTCCATTGTTTAGTAAGGTTCGTCAACTGATAGCAAACATTTGTTCACTGAAACCTTCAAATAATCAACAAATAAATCCCTGTAAATGTTGTTAATATCCCACTGATAAGACCACGCTTTATCGTCATGAGTATATAAGGAGATCAAGCTGCCTAGAATAGCAACGTAAAAACACCGTTCAATTCAGATTTCAGATTTTGAATTTTGAATGTTGACTGTTAATGAAGACAGGGAAACGTTCCTTTGAGAGATGCGGTTAGAGGGCGTGTCGCTGTCAAAATATTGGCACGGCTTCCATATTACGTGAGAGTAGTGATCTCACTATCATGAAGGCATGACGTAATTTCGATCACGTGAGGTAGTTAGCCAATCGTGGTTAGTATGAGGAATCTGGTTATCTCCGAGCTATTACGGCACGGCGATTGGGTGACCAGATAAAGCGCCCCCTTACGGCCAAGAGGCGCGAACTTGGCGATGTGAATCAGCGGGGGAACAAGGAGAGTAGGGACGTCAGTGATACAAGCTGTTTATCGGCGTACATTTGAGAATGACTGTTGATTTTCTTCATCTAGTTATATTTAAGCAGGCTGATTAACCGAAATCAGCTATTGCCTTTACTAGCCTTAACGTATAACATTTTACGAATGACACTTTCAGAAAGTTGTGATGAGTCGACCGCCAGGTGCAAGTACTACTATCCATCAACAACAGCCGGGTCAGAGAGCAAACCCTTTGTTCGACTATTCTCCATGAATCGCATACGGATACAGAATCTGGTTGACAAATATTGCTTGGTTTTGCGTCGATTATAAGACAATGAACATGACAACGACATGGAACATTTGAGAGAGAAGACGAGACTACGAGGCTGGAATACTGACGAAACAAATGCAAATACCGAACAGATTCTAGATCCAAATTACCAGGGCGGTTTTCCTAAGTTTGCTGAATTGCTACATAAGAATTTATCGCATTCACGTAAGGAGTTTCTGGAGCTCCCTGGTGATCACCCATTCATGTGGATATGCTCATTAATGAAAGTGTGAATAGTGCAGAATACCATGTACAAAAGTGCAGCCGGTGCAATGCTCTGAGCATTTGGATATGTATATTGAAATAATTTTCAAGGATCAATTACGAAGAAATGTGAGTTAAATCAGATTCCAACGCAATTTGTATTGTTTGGCGAAAGTGTGCTCCTGATGCATACGCCGAACCATTCCATCGGAATACCACCTGAAGTTCACAAGTTTAGCAATTTGCCACAGGGCATGCTCGCTCGATATGGCCGTTGGGTCATATGATATGCAGGTCAAATGATACATTGGTTCTCTTGTACATTGTATAAACATGCATCTCAAATTTAATATAGTTAGCAAAGACTTCACATATATGATTAAAGGGTTTACACATTTAATAAAATAACTGTCTACCTGATAGGGAGTATCTCTTTCAACGTATTCGTATCAAGTCCCACTGTTTTCCCAACTAACGGTGCACCCAATAAACGGATGCAAACTGTAGCATAATCACATGAGGACTACGCAATCACAGGCATTTGGCAGGGGGCATTTCCCAGAAGCGGTCTTCAAATGGATTCCGAAATGGGTTGGAACTTCAGCCCGCCCAGAGAATCCCCGGTGGCGGAGCCCGATACACTTATGGGTAGAGTCTCCATAATCAACATCCCAGAGCGCGAGTTGAAACCCTGGCTGCCCTGAAAGAAGCAGTGGCGAAGTCCGAAAGAATCATATATCAAGGTGGGATGCATCCTACCCACGCCACGAGTAAAAAATCCGGCTGCAAGAAAAACGACCCGATGTAAGTTATAGGTATTTTGTGACGGATTTCATAGATTTGGCGACGTGATAGAGGGGGTTAAGGTCGCTATAAGCTGCATTACTCTTGGGGCTGTAATACAACATCTTTTTTCAGTTAATTCTTTGTGGTGACGACTGGTGAGGATATCCTGATGCTTTATTTATAACGGGTCTGTCTTGGCTATGATTATTTAAACCTCACCTTGATCGTAATTCCACCGGATTCCGCCACTGCGTCTTCCAAGGCCACAAGAAGTTCCTACTCACGATGACCATATGAGCAATTCTTCGACGTCCGCCACCGCGTATTCGATGGCTTAACATAGATCGGGATGCAGGATGAATTCATTTTCTGTTACCATAAAGTCGGGTGCAGAATGGACCACGAAGCACGTAGGCGTCGTGATCAAACTTGATGGGGTCGTCTGAGTGTCCATACACCACCTTTTTGAAATTGTTCCAGACAGGATGAGACGGACAATCGTCTGAGTGTCCATACACCACTCTTTTGAAATTGTTCAGACAGAATGAGACAGACAAATGGAAGTTGGTTGGGGTCATGTGTGGTAGTCCAAATCAATAATACATATTACTAACATTGCTACATTCGGCCAAATTTGACTAACTTTAACATATATAGACCATCTTCAAACTCAATTAGGCAATTGTCTTCCACTTCACGGAACTTTACACCATTTTACCTAATTTCCTACCGCAGCGTTCATTTGACAAGATAATAACTGAGTTATTTTTAACACTGACGCCTAGACTATCAAATAATTTTAAGAATCTGATTTACAGCCAAAACAGCGAGAATTGCTTAAATTTGATAGGTTTCACCTCATTGACCTTTGGGTTCATTTGTTAAGATAACAACTGGATTTTGTTTAGCCTAGACTATCAAATAATTTGGGACTCAAACCGTGAGAATGGATCAATTTTGCAAGATTTGACCTCATTTTGCAGGATGCCACCGGGTTCCTTTGTTAAGAGAAACATATCGAGTTTCGAATAAACCGCTTGTCAGCTTCTACACAAAATGCTTACAAAATTTGATTTTATGGTCATTGGCCCTCTATCTGGAGGTATTTGTTGGCTTATAGATCATTCAGGTTTTTACTTGTAGAAAAAATCAGCACAACATATGTGCAAATATATGTACATACATGTATAAGTGTCGTGTAAAATGTGCGAACTGGGCGAATATCATTACAAAAATGTGCAATGGTGCACCATGAATAATGTTCCAAAGTACCATGGTATTTCATTGTACATCACGGTGCATCCCTGGTACAGCATGGTACAATGTACACAATGGTGCACCCTTGTACAGGCTTTGCAGAGGCATGTTATTCCATGGTAAATCCATTTATTTCAACGGTACGGCCATGGTAAATCAATATTACAATGACCCAAAGTTTCACAGTACTTTCAGCATAGTACACCATAGTGCATCTTTAAAATAGTAGGCCGTACATTTGTTGGACTGAGCACGGTACAAATTGTATCATTTCTAGCAGACCTGTAATAATGCATACAGGTACACCGCATTATTATCAAGATTTTCACCACGGCTTTATTATCGTGAACACAGAGACGTACTCCTTGTCACTTAATACATCTCCATATAGGGAGAGAGTGTGAAGCTATATTTAAGTTAGCAGCTGATGTTGCACACTTCGCACTGGCAGACTTGAAAGAATTGGCTGAGATGAAGATTCCAGCCTATCTGACTGTGATTGATGCTAGGTCTATGTGAACATAGACCAGTATGCTGGTCCGGCTGTTATGTGATTGATTCTAGATTTCGACTGCTCATCATCCTGTTCAGAATCGGTTGTCTCCCTTGGAACTCTCCTAGTCGTGAAGGTATGCGAATAATACCTATTTTTATCCCGCCTTCGACATTTCATGTGTTGTTGCGTCTTTCCCTCAAGCCGTGTGTGTTCTTTAATGTTAGACAGAACTCGAGAATTCCCGTGATTATGGAGGAGTGTACATAATTGCTTACTGGACCAGACACTGTTGGACTTTGTGCTGATTTATTGTTTCTTGATTTTAGAGTATACGTCACGAGAAAAATAAGATGAAATACATAACAGTTAAGCATATGTACAAAAATATGCCCTTACTATGGGTTGTTGATACTTTCTTAATGCAACTGATCGGTTATACAATTGTTGAATATAGTTAAAATGCCAAAAATGAGGTAGACAAATGATATAGTTAACGAGATGTAGATAGTATATTGAAGAAATAAATGATGTATCGAATCCAGAACAGCGAACGTGTTTCATTCACTGCTGATTCCCCCCCCCCCCCCCGTCCCCACCTAAAAGCTGAAATGTTTCATTATGCCTAACTAACACACTATATCTTTGATTCAAGCACTGGTGACCCTCTGTTGACATCATAGTGACATCACATCGCCAGGAAACATTTTTTGGCTTGTTCTGCCAATTTTTGTCTCATTATGATAGAGAATAATTATTATAGGTGAAAAACTTTCCTGTCCGTTGTAGCAGAATAACGATTCTGCGCAAAAGCTCTCCATGGTCATTTGCGTCTAGTATCGGAAAAGCAGAAGAGCAAGGGCACGAGCGCAGCAGTTTTAGGTCAGTAGGTCACTAGGTCAACATTACGAATATAAGTAGAACGAAATAGCACCGGGACACCTTTGACTTTGACTCATCCAGGTCACCATCGCCCCGCGACGTAAACAAAATGTTCTAACCGCCCACGCCACCATAGATTTATGCGATCGAACACTACGCCGCTCCCATCCACTTCCGAACTGCAGTCGAACACGTTTTCGTTCGAGGCACTACGCTGATCCCCACACTACGGCCCTCTCCGATGGAGATCATCTGCACTTCGGATCTCTGAAAAACACCGCACTGTAGCTGTTTCCTAGTGCGGTGTAAACCTTCTTCGGTGAAGTTTCGCTCTGTTTCCTGATCCAGGTCATCCATTTACCACACCTCATAAAAACACCGCGCAGATATTTACGCTTGCGGTGTCCATCCCTTTCCGTGGTTTTCCGCATCGCTTCCCGTCGGGAATGCAGTCGGTCCTGGTGGGGGCGAAGAGCACTTCACACACTGTTCCCCGGGGCTCGGAAAAAATACCACACTCTCTCTCTCTTTGACAGTGTCTCGTAGAGCACCGCGTCGTGATCTGATCTAGATCTTTAACGGTGTCCTGGACAGAAACACGATTGATGCAATTTTTCACTAAAAGCGCAATCTGCACACATTTTCTCCGTGACGAAGGTATTTACCGAATTCAAAGCACCATCATTTCACATCGCTCTATTGTCTAACGTATATTTACCGATTTGTGTCGTTCTAATTCGGTACTTGAAATGGCCATCACGCAGATACGGACCAAATTGTCACATTTTTCCTGGAATTGTGATTGTAGGCCAAGCTTCCAATCGAATGATTAAGCGGTTCCTTTCCAGAAATTTGGGCAAACCCAAGCTGGTCACCAGGGAAGTTGACCACGTAAACAGACCGGGGAAAAGTATAGATCCCACAAGTCTTCACTTCATTCCACCTCCCCAAGATCTATGCAAACGCTACAATGGGGGTATTTATGCAAAAGATACAGGGTTATATGGAAGATTACTATGCAGTCAACACTGTCGGAATCGTAATCATCTCCTGTATATGAGTCGGGATGAGAGTAAAATTATACTGAACTGAGTTTCGATGTGGGGGTAAATCCAATCTAGTAAACTCAAGATATAATATAACGGTGTAATTCCCTGACATGCTCTTTACTTATTAGATTGAGAGTGAAAACCCACAGAAGGAACAAACCCGAGAATACACAACTTCACAGACGATTAGTATATCATTTATAACATATCTAGGAGAAATTATGCGATACTCTAGTTTTGTCACATCCTACATGGCTAAGGTCCGATTATAACAAATTTTACATAATGTCGGGAAGTTTCGAAGTTTCAGACCATCGTGTATGTCAACACAACTGATTGGTCGTGTCAGGTCATCCTTCTTAAAAAGTACCGTCGCTGATGGCGATAAATTATTATTTTTAACGGTGACATCGGGGAAACCAGGGACGCATATCAACAAGCCCAGACATACGTATATTACGGCCATGTGCCGGACACCATTACTAGAGCGCTTAGATGAGAACCCAGTGAGTCGTAATCGGTCATTTCTTCGTGTAGTGGATCACGTCAGGTATTTCTAGTTTCTTCTCTTGAAGTTTTAGTCATGTCAGATATGCCAGTTAGATTTCCTTCCCATATTTTCCCTGTTGACTTGGATATGTTGGATGAGTTAGATACATGTAAGGGATCGTTTCCATTATTCGTTTGTTCTTCAGTCGCGATTTTTCTTCAATTTTCTCGATTGAAAAACGATCATTCGTGAATCAGTCGCGAGGATATCGAGAAAAAAAATGAGAAAAAACGATTGAACCTTTTCTGAAAAAAATCATTCTCTCGCGATATCGGTTTTGAATCGTTTACCCATGCGCGATCCGTTCTTGATCGCGAATCTTCAATCGCGAGAGAATCGGGGTTTTTTCAAGGTGCGAGAGAATCGTGAGGCGGAGTGATATCTGACACATAGGCCGTGTTGCCGTCGTACGCCGCTCTATCCGCGAACTGGGAACTACATTTAATGCTGGTTGCGGATTTGTCGATGGAAAACCTATATTACTATACTGTATAAATGCGTAAGATAACCGGATAATATATATGATTCACGATCTATAGTCTCCTACAAGCCGAAGTAGGGCGTATGCTGGAAATATCTATACACATACCTGTACCATGCTTCCTGTGACGTCCGCGCTCAGATTTATTCTGGCGAAGCGTAAATGACAAAATTACATGTTTATTTAATAATCGTGTGAGTCGACAATGTATTAATGTTCAGTCATTCCATTCATACACCCGATAATTTCCTCGTATATTCATTCAACTTGGTATAAACAATACAGGATGATAGTCGCAATATCTTGTTATTGTAAATACCGGGTATAGGTCATGAGTGGATTTGAGTTCGTCGTTGATTGCATTATCAGAATGATTACGGCACAGACTTGATAGAGGTGTGAATGGGCGCATGGCGGATAACCCAGAACAGCTTAGCCCTCCAGCCGAGAATTTCTAGGTTAATTAAGGTGAAAAATAGTGTAATTAAATATGTATATTTTGTTAATGTAAAACATACATTAGGAAAGGGTATCCATTCATGTTTTGGTACAGTTTTTAAACTATTGAGATGTGAAAAAGTTAAAAAAATCACCATCAAGTTAATTTTATTTATTATAAGAATATTCGCGGCAGTGATTTCATATTTATATCAAATACATATCACAACGGTGATTGAATCACATATAACGGTTGGATTCGCATATGTACAATACTTTTTATTTTAATTTTACATGTTGATAAATGAACTACGAATGATTCCAAAGGGAAGCTCAAGCCAGAAACCAACTGAATATTATATAATTTCATTTCTTACTGGATTAACCAAAACAAATTCTTGTCCGAGTACGATCATCGGTTAAAGATTTCGGGGTTTTTTCTTCGCAAAACTAAAGATTTAAATGTGGGGTTTGAAAATCTGTCGGACATAGAAAGACGTTTTGTATTCATACATATGTATTTTATATTAATGCAGTCATTTCACATATAGTATCATACGCGGTGAGGGGCGTTGTTTGATTCTTCAGCAACCAAGTCACGTGATCTGAATTGTACAGGGCTTTTGAAACACATCTTCGCATGGTCAAGGTTTCCTTTTTAGCCAAAGGCGAGACATTGATCATCTTGCCAAGCAAACCGCGTTCAGCCCACTTTCAGTGTTTTCCATACTGCAATTACCAGGCTTGTGGGATATTTGATGATGAATGAAAGGTGTATTTTCATCAAATTGTAAAAAAATAATCAATATCATTATTTTCTTTGAATCATTTCTTTTATATATATATTTACCCTTTGTATTTATTAATTTTCACAATTTATTGAAAATATACGTATTCATCTACCATCAAATATCCCACAAGCCAGGCAACTGTGGGGTTTTGCACTTATAGACTCCCACTTAGGGAGCCACACAACAAGACTCCCACCCAGAGAGCTCCAGAAAAGATTAATTCACACAACCAAACAAACAAGCAAAAAAATAATGACAGTTGTGAACAGTTTTACAAATAGCCCGCGCTATATATTAATAATTAAGTGCTTTCGAAGACTCAAAAGCCCGGTATGACAATGTTATATTCAATACAGCGCCATCTATCTACACAAGGAAAATGGTGATCGTAGGACAAAAAACCACGCAAACAGCGAAAATCTGATGAATCAACTCAAAATTTCAGCACGCACAGATGCCAAAAACGTTCACGAATAATACCAGCTTTAAAACACAGAAATACTCAAAATAATACACGAAATTGCAAGTACAAATGACTCAATCTGACCATATCCGGGCCTGTGTCCCGTACAAAATATATGTAAATATAATTATATAATAATTATAGTTATAATTATATGCATAACCTTTATTCCTATGTATATATATATATATATATATTTCAATTTCTTTCAATATCCCCAATCTTATCTATATAACCGCCAACTGAACTGAAACACGCTATAGTTTTACACAAGGCAAAGAAGAATGGAAAAGGAAGAAGAAAAAATGATCGAACTTTATATAGTCTGACTGAAGTGTTTATGATATAGAAACTCGAACGTGTATGCGGGTCAGTCAGGCTGAACCTTACCGTACTACTTTCGGCTATAATCCTCAATCGTTTTTTTTTTATCGCTTATATTTTCTTGATTAAAAAACGATCGGATCGCGATATCGCTTTTTATTCGCGAGAATTTTCTCGATTGAAAAACGATTGCCAACAGAAAATAAAAACCATTCGAACAGTGATCGCGAATGAATCGTTTATTTTGAAGAAAAAACCCATTCTCTCGCGCCTTGGAAAATCGCGACTTCGAGAAAATTTGACGAAATAAACGATTCATTCGCGAACGATAATTGAAAACGGCGCCTAAGTCAATGTGGTCTTTCCCTCCTATTTTGCTCAGAAATGGAGATGCCGCACCGAGTTGTCCCCCTTAGTTACATGTACATGTAGATGGAATGTTATTTCTAGCCATGTCAGCTATGCCGATTTGATACTTCTCTCTCATTTTGCTTCGAGACACATAAGCCATATTTAGTAGTCCCCCTTCGCGCGGTAGAATTTCTTTTCCTAAGATTCACTCTTGAATTTGTAGTCATATCAGATACGCTAGTTTAATTTCCCTCCCTCTTTTAAATATTTGGATATGCCAAATAGGTCAGTTTGATATCTCTTTCTTAATTCACTCCACAAGGGTAACGTCCGATCGAGTTGTCCCATCCGTCGAGTTGGTGGAATGTCTTATCAGATATGCCAGTTTGATATTCTCTCCCATTTGCTTTGAGACAGGCAAACTGTACAGAGTATTCTCCCTTCCTCTCTCATTTTGTTTTGCGGGTGTATTTCTCCAGATTCTTCTCCTTTTCGGTCCGGAATAGCAAATGGTTCCACTTTTTGGTCACCAAAATTCGTAAAATGTTTTACCCGTATGAGTTGTATGTGTACATTTTCTGAAAGAGCACGATGTTGCTATTATTTAGGGCGCAAGGGAGTTATGTTATTACTTATGGTCCCCGTACCAAACGTTCTATACCTATCTTCGGAACGACAAAACATTGAGAGCTGACCTCCATGACTTTATAGTTTATGATATTGGGGTCATTTTGCATAACCACTAGAGCAGAGGATCATGGGTGAATTCCAAATAGTGGCCATGTGGGATACCAGATAAATCACATTTTGGTCATGTTTCTTCAAAATTCTTGCTTTTTTGTGAGGAAAAGATGGACCAAAACTATTTTATGTCACATCAGATTATTATTTACTAATTTATCATGCAGTTTTTGCAAACAAATTACGGTACATAAATATATTTTCGAACACTGTAACAAAACTATCTTTTTTGAACATGACGCCTATATGACGTCATTAAAGCAGCCATCTTGGATACTTTCAAATTTTCAGGTAGAGCTTGACCCAAGGGTATAGTGTGGTAAGTTGCAGGTCTCTAGCACAAGGGGTGAGAAATATTGTTGAGGTAGCGCAAATGCCTTTCCCCAAGGCCTGAACAGTTCATAAAAAAGTCCAGACTCGGTAGTGTTAAATATTGACAGTGAAAGTTTTAACAGGCTTACGAAAAGCTAGTCGTAGCAGGACGTCGCCATAGGGGGTGGACACTGCACACGGAAATAACTGGTGCGGCGTTTTTTCAGAGGTGCGGTGCATGGATGACCGAGATCAGAGAGAGGGGTCATGATCTGGTGATCGTCGTAGAGCCAACTGTCCGGTCCGGCAGCCATCCTCGATTCGTAAAAACGCACTTTCTAGGGACCCCATGCCATCATCTTGGATTTATCCATGACCCTTTGTATTTAGGATAATTCAAATGGACTTAGGATAAGCCCAATCTAATAGCGAAAATTCACATAGTTCTCAATGTTTGTTCGATCCGGAGCTATGGATTCCTCTTCCCCCAACCAGATAGGGTTAATACATGTCATTGCTCTCAAATTAGCCTATACGATGTAAGTGTCCAAGTCATATTATCCACGTCGCCAGCAAGTGATTCATATTGAACTAAAAATTAATTGGCCAGCCATGCAGTAAGGGTATGAGAGCGGAAACGATACACTTCATAATAATTTTCACTGAGGCACATTTTACTTTAGAAAAATATTCAGAATTTGTTTTGACGGAAGAATAGTCGGCAGTGACAAATAGATCATGAGGATGTCTCTGAGGTCTTTAAAATCTGTCGATAACTCCTCTTTTGCTAGAAACAGACTTGTGTTGTTGTTGTTTTTTCCATTGAAGCTAGTCCGAGCTTCCTATGATCCTTCAGCCACAACGACGGATAATTCCTGACAGATTGTCTGGCTGGGGTCAGAGATATCTCACATACAAAAAGCTCAAAATGGAAGCGACCACGGGGTCACGCGACCTCATCCTAGTAAAATACGCTACTACATTTAACTCACATATATTTAATGGATAATTTCCCTTCATTGTCAACCATATTTTAACAAGATCCGTTTCGTTTTTCGTCTGTAGTAGTGTTAACAACGTTAAATTCGTTTCATTTACTTCAACGAAACCACAACTGACCCATCTTTCCGTTTGGAATGAGGTAGAAGTTAAAAACGCTAAACTTGTGAAGATTTTGGCTGACTATGAAGGAAAATAATTCATTAATAAATACGTGTGAGTTAAGTGTTGCAGAACAGCCGAATTTAAAAAAAAAAATGTATTGTGATGAGGTCGCGCGATCCCGTGGTCTCTCCCATTTTCGCTTTTTGTATGGGCGAGAACTCTGACCCCAACCAGACAACCCCTTCGTGTGGCTGCAGGATCATAGGAAGTTCGGACTAGCCTACATTGACGACTGCTTGGAATACGGACGTCACGAGGTCGGAATCTTTAGTCGTAGGAGGCTGAAAACCATTGTCCACGTGACGTCACGCCGAGGTGAGGCAAAGAGCGATTCAGTTTCATTGGGAATGCTGGATTGATATATTTGAAGCCATAAATCAGCGATGACTTTGTTTGCAGAGTGGAGCGATATGCAAGAGATCGGAAACACTGCATGACGACGTCTGGCGACTGAAGAGCAACCATATGACTCTACAGGAAATCCTCCCTCGGCAACTCACATTTAGACCCGAGAATACGGTGGATGCCTGTTTAACATCGGGACTAGACCATCTTCAGATTTGTTCGGTTTAGAAATTTTTGAACTGTTTTATTGTCAGTGTTAAAGAAATGTCTGAAGTCTTATCCTGCTTACAGTGTTATACATGTAATTAGGTCACACAAGCGGAGATAACTCTATAAGTAGGTCAAAGGGAGATAACTCTATAAGTAGGTCAAAACGACTTGTTTGGACTTTCAATACTACTAAGCTATTCATTATTCAGTGGTGACATATAGCTGTTCTAAAGTGACCTCGCGTGAGGTACTGGTCACAGTGCTAGTTGAATGGGAAATATTTTGGAATCTTCGTGTCGTTACACGCTCGGTATTCATGGATATGGATCATTTTACCCACGTTTAAAATGGAAGACAAAATCCATCAGTGTTCAAAATTTCAGACGTCTATACCATTTTTGTCTGGATCGCCACCGCGTAGCGGTGTCGGCCAGACTATGCTGCCACTCACGAAATATCTGAAAATGTGTACGTGCACTATATTGCAATGACCCTGTGTTGACCTGTAACAATCCGCCAGTGATTTGCACTTTGGGGCTGTGTCATCTTCTATCAGGGTATTAACCAGAAAATGAAGAAAAAACAGTCGTAATCGTTTCATGTCAACTAGAAATAAACGAAATCTGAATTTGAGGCTATTTCATATTCATTTCTTCGCCCAGGGATTGCTTGAATCCGTGGACTATGTTTTGTTCTTGCATTTGTCTGGTTCCGTGCAATCGGCAAAAACCCGGTAAGCCCCCAACATCACTAAAATATGCCTGGTGTTTATAGTTCGTAATTTGTTTCTTGTTTCTAGCGTTGGAGAGACAATTTGTGCGAAAATTCCTGTTGTTTTTGCTGCACAATCATTGCGTGTTCGCCGAGCAGACGTTGCAAATCTTGTTCCGCTCTCGCTGGACAGATTCCTGTTCTGCGATTATGAAGACCCCAGTTTTCAACACTCGTAGTCGCGTCCATTCCCGTGAAGTCGGCGTTCGTTACTATTTTAATGTGTACGCATACTGCATGGAATATATTTCTAGAGGAGATATGTGTCGAAGCAACAACGATAGTGTTTACATTTTTCTTGTCTTGTGAATTTGTCCTGTCCAGTGCAATGTCATCTTCACAAGTCCAGCTAAATCACATAGGGTTTACCTGGACATTTTTGGTAATTCGTATGAGTTCTCGGGCCGATGCCTCTATCATACATTCTCGTACATTTCATCCCCCACGCTTGTTTTAAATTAGCATGTCGGTATCCAATGCCTGTGGTTTAGCTTTGACGTCCGATGTCGATTTCATTCCGACATGAAAGCACTTTGGCTCGCGCTGAAATCCAAACCTGTCACATTTCCTACCTCGCAGCGGATTGGCATATTCAGCTAGCTTTGGTTTGATTTAGAGGAAACCCCTTGACCTATTTATATCCAGAACTAGTATGGGTAACTATAGCCAGTGTAACAGATCGATAGATACATTGGCTCGCGAGGATGGTGCAATGTATTCTGGGGGACTCTGCTCCCCGAATAGGTATATAATTTAGTTGAAAAACTTTGAACACCAACAACAATTTTTTTTTTAGAAATCAGAAACAATAGAATATTTCGGGTACCGCTTTCGAAAAGTTATGTTGTTGGTGTTCAAACTTTTTCAAACAAAATTATATACGCAATGATCGTGCAGCAACAGCAACAGGAATTTCCGCACAAATTATTTCTCCAACGCTGTCGTTGTCAACAAACAAATTTACTATAAACACCAGGTATATATAAGTGAGCTTGGGCACTTACCGTAAACACATGCAGCTCTTGCCAATTACTGCGCTACACAGAACTATCAATAAAACCAGCTAATAAAACTATCCAGTCTCCTCCCAAATTTGTCATATCATTTTGTCACAATAGAATTGCATGAATTATGAAAATCTGCTCGTAAAAACTAGTAGAAGACATTGACGCAGACGATCCACTTTTGAGCATATTACTGCAGATAGTTTCTTGCTACCAGGAAGACCTGGCATATTTCGAAATGAGCTGCCTTCACAAATTCACTTCCTTGAAGACTAAACTCTGTTCCAGGTGTGTTTCCCCAAACAGACTCGTCCATAACTTGGAGAAATCTTCACATGTATCCATACATCTGCTATCGGCTGAAACATGCCAGCTGAAATGTTCTGAAACTTTAAACCCATTATCCAGACATCAGTACTTTGAGTACTTTCATTTTTTCTTTCTCCAAATGTAATTAGAAGAAACTCCCTTTTGTTTATCTCAAATTTAATCAAGAAACTCAATTTTCCGAGCTCACAAATACGAATAATTGGACGACGGTTGTTTACTGATGATCGGATCCGACACATATTTTCTCCAGTTTGGTGAGAACTATCGCACGATGATAGCAAAGGATGATCGCAGTGCACAAGATAGCTGGCATTCACAATCTCTAGAAAACGACTATTGATAAAAGGTTACTAGTCATGAGAATATGCCCGCTTGAAGGTTTGCCCTAATATTGTAGTACGAAAACGGTGTTCCGATTTGGACGGGAGATTCTTCATGTACGACTACTCGCTACTAAATGTCGAGTCTGACACTTGTATTAACAAAATAACGCGTGTTATAACATTAAAAGAACTGTAAAGTCAAAAAAAGTAAAGTCAAAAAAGTAATGTTGATTCATTATTACTTGATCATATTTCAATGGCTGAACGCTGACCAAGATGCACAAGTTATGATGTCAGTTTAAAATGTCACTTCACGGATCACATTTCATGACTTAAGACAGCAGAAAAAACAGTAACAAGCATGTTAACATCTGAATTTTTCAAGATATAAGTTGCTAAGCAGGCCGAAGTTTGTTTTTATTTTCAAATAATGTCTCAGATACAACACACATTTAAACAAGCGCTGGATGAGTGCAAAGACCTCCGTCGAGGCAACAGGGTCCGTTGGAGAATACATCACTGAATAACATAGGGCCGGATGCCAAGCTCAGTTGTGCATTTGTTGGACGTTAACTTCACCAATGGTAATTAACCTGGGGTTGAGGGTTCCCCACTAGCATGTCCAGCTACATGTGTAGGGATGTGGAAGTCACATTCCCCGCAAATAATTGTTGTCTGATTTCTATGATGGCCGAGAAGGGCCATCGCGTGTTTGGCATTAGAACATGAAATCCAAAAGGCGAAGATGCGAAGTTACGATGCGATGCGCGAAGGTACGATGCGAAGATGCGAAGATACGATGCGAAGCGCGAAGTTACGCTGCGAAGATGCGATGATGGAAAAAGACGAAGATGCGAAGATGCGAAGTTACGATGCGATGCGCGAAGTTACGATGCGAAGATGCGATGATGGAAAAAGGCGAAGATGCGAAGACGCGAAGTTACGATGCGATGCGCGAAGGTACGATGCGAAGATGCGAAGTTACGATGCGAAGATGCGAAGATACGATGCGAAGATGCGAAGATGCGAAGATGCGAAGCGCGAAGACGCGAAGTTACGATGCGAAGATGCGAAGCGCGAAGATGCGAAGTTACGATGCGAAGATGCGAAGATGCGAAGCGCGAAGATGCGAAGTTACGATGCGAAGATGCGAAGCGCGAAGATGCGAAGTTACGATGCGAAGATGCGAAGCGCGAAGATGCGAAGATACGATGCGAAGATGCGAAGCGCGAAGATGCGAAGATACGATGCGAAGATGCGAAGAAGCGAAGCGCGAAGATGCGAAGTTGCGATGCGAAGATGCGAAGTTACCTGTACAATAGGAACATATACGTTTATTCTAAATATGAAATACAGTCTATCTTATCTTCTTTTTTGGAAAGAAAACTCGAAACATGATAGTACTCTAGATTCTCTCGAACCATTCTTGACATGCTATGTTCATCTGAACAGTTTCGTCGGAGGAATGGTAAAACTATATTGAATTAGATCTAGATGTGGACAGGACATTACTGTTAACTGTGTATATGAATGTAGTATGGTAAAAAACGTGTCCACTGTTTTGAAGACGAGCCATTGCGATGCAGAAATTTACACAATGTGAGCATTCAGAGCATTTTGACATTCAATCTAACGTTGTTTCCCAAATATATTAAATAAGGCTTTTCGTCGACCAAAGCAATAATCTCCAATTAATTTCTAGCGAAATTTTGAAGAGAACGAGAAATTTGTTGCTTCAGTCGGAGTAACGATCCAGGTTTTCTTTATTATGGAAATGAATGAGTTGTGCAAATGTTTAAATACAGTCACGTCGCCAGTTCCGATCTAGTGTCAGTTCCGACCAACTTCCCGAAACATCCCTTCTAGTCACAACCAAGATAACGCGAAATCTTAAAACATTTGGTGCAGTCGAACAAGTTGATCTGCCTTCAAATCATGGTTAGGTCTATTTATATTATGCATTCATTGGTTTTGTTTGGAGAAATCTGTGCAGAGCCACCCCATACACACGAATACACCGATCTGCGTACAAACACCACGACCTGTAGTCATGAAGTAAAAAAAACACCAAAACGGTGTCGTCTGCCAGCGCTTCCGATCAAAGTGTTGATCAACCTGGAAAAGATTATGATAGTCAGTTGAATAAAAATGAAATTTATAGTTCACCAAAATGTGGTCATATTTTTGTTACAAGAGAAAATCCTCCGTATAAATAAGAGCACATATTGATGAACTATAAATTTCATTTTTGTGAAAAATATATAGGCCTCAAACCAAAATCATATTGTCGCACAAGATATTAAGAAGTTTGATCATTTGAAAGTACAAAGTTTGATTAACGTGTCATATTTTTGTGACAAGAGAACCATAAATTCATTTTTACAGTCAGCTGATCATCACACGTTTTTTCCAGGCTGATACTTCTGTATATATTCTTCAAGAAAACTATGAACTTGCAGGTTATTGACTGAACACAGCAATCAGCTTTTAATAACTGCCGTCACATGCAGACAAAGGAGTTTTTCCCATGTAAACATCACATATCCTTTATTCATGCGAGTTTCACACCAAAGACTACCCACCCCACTGTCGACATCAACTGACGGAGCCAGTTCCGAACGACTCTCCTCCAAGGGAGGCCAAATTGGGGCATACCATGTCATGAATAATCGTGCAAACAAAGCGTTCACAACGAAACTTCGTAACTCGATTGAGTGCTGATTCGCATAGCTTTTCTTTAATCTGCTATTTGGAGGTAAAATTAATGATGGCGCAAACGATTCAAGGTTGTATTTGTTTTCGGGTGAGTATAAGCCATCATTGATATTTCAGTGTTCAATCTGTCTTGCCAATATGATCAGTTCGACCATATCGCTGTCATCCCCGCCCCCTACCCCAACCCGCATTTTGAACGCCAACTGTTCACTTAGGAGATGGTGATATGTACAATGTAAAACGAAATATCCAGCTGGGACCCTATTTTTGGCAAAAAAGTTAGCATGTCGACGATTACATTTGTATATACCTTAGCCAAAGATCAACGTTAAAAGGAGACAGGATCGGAAATGGCGACAGTGAGTCGAAACTGATACCGCTCATTAAGAAATGTAACCATATTCTCCACGTTTAAGTACATCGTCAGATAAATTACTTTGTTAAGAAATTCTATAGACAAATGCACTACGATCCTGATAATGATTTTGCCAATCAAACCGTTCCCTTTTGAAACAGATGGATCGGAACTGGAACCTCGTCCATACTGCAGCTGATATATTAGAGTCGTAAGAAAAGGCTAAAATCACCCATATTTGTGGGTCGCCTTTCGGTGGGACGCTTGTCGCATATGCCTGGGTGACGCATGCGCTTGGATCTCTACTGGTTGTCATGTGAATTCCGGTGTCGAAAATGGACCTAGAAGATCGCACTGCGTGGGCCGATGCGCATGCATAGTATGGAGTGCCCATGCGCTCCAAGTGTGGAGCATGATACGGAAAACCATGGGGGTGCGAGAGAGATAGGGCTTCACTAAACGAGATCTAAACGTTAATAATATTAAAGCCTTAACATTGAGTTAAAAAAATGTTTCGAATCCTACGATAATTCGGACTTGACGCCGGAGCTGTATGCATTTCCAAAAAACAAAATCCTGGATTAACGCATTGACGTTATCCGATCTGGGGTTGCATATTGGTGTATACCCACTGTAAAGTTTGTGAATCTTCCCCTTCAGCCTCGATATCGTCCGCATGTATTTCAATATCCCCATAGACAATGCGGTCCAAAATGTCGGATCCACTTCTTCGACGGGTCTGTCGTCCTCAATCGAGCGCTTGCTATGCTGAGAGGGGCAGACAGTGTCCGCAGTAGTATAGCAATCGTAAATTGAGGCCCATTTTCGCAGCACCCCCTGGAGGCAGAAACCCGCACTAATGAGAAGACAACTCCGGCTGTTACTTCCGGTTCCGGTCATCTTTGACAGAAGGTCCCGACTACCAAACTTTCTGCGCTATCTCCGGAACGACAAAAAATGAGAGCTGACACTGCTGGACTTTATATTTTATCATATTGGAGTCATTTTGAGCCTATTTGCATAACCCTCCGAGGAGAGGATCATCCCTAAATTCAAGATGACGGTCACATGGGGTACCAGAAAAGTGATGTTTTCGTCATTTTTTTTTAAATCTGTTTTGCTTTTCCGCGATGAAAAGTGAGCAAATGCTATTATATTTCACATCAAATTAATATTTACTAATTTATCATACACAGTTTGCGGAGAAATTGCATAAATAAAAAAATCGAAAAATCGACAAAAAATGCCGTTTCTGAAGATGACGTCAATGTGACGTCATCAAGGTGGCCATATTGGATTTTTCCCACATTTTCTGGTAGAGCTTGACCAAAGGGTATAGTGTGGAAAGTTTCAACCCCATAGCTTAAGGAGTAAGAAAAATAATTAGGGGAGGGGGTCATTTCGGCCCCCCAGGTCTGGACAGGTCCTAAAAGCCCAGATAGGGTTAACAATATACACTTATTAACTTGTGACGGAGTCAATATCATGAAACCTGGACCCGAGGTCAGACTTGGCCAAGCAGACCTGACCGAGGCCGCAGGCCGAGGTCAGGTCTGCTTGGCCAAGTCTGGCCAAGGGTCCAGGTTTCATGATATTGACTCCGTCACAAGTTTATAAGTGTTTTATTATACCGAATTTATTAACTGCAGTGAATTATCGCTATGACGCCAGACTAGCGCATGGTGCTACTACTCCTTTCCAAAAAAGCTATTTGACGAATAGTTTCTGTCATGCAGCTGTGTGTTATCAATCAGATACAATTTTTTGAATAGTTCATGGATAAATCTACAAAGCTGCTTCCAATCTGACTAGAATAATATTGAGAATTTAAACTTTCACACGCGTTTTCCGAAATGTACGAGGTGAACTCTTCGTCACAAACCATGGGTGTTTTGATACAATGTAGCCACTGGCTTTACCCACTTCATTCATAAATCTTATCTGGGTCATAGTGAACTCATTTGATTGGGTGACATCGACGGCGTAAAGTTACTCCAGTTTTGAGATGAGAATGAAATGGATTACTCGGGCAGTGCAGATAGAAATTTACTTATAACAAATTATTATACCTCTCGAATATTCAGTAGACCGAAACGTGAGCTTACCATCGAGTAAGGGGAGTATTTATCTCCATCCTTCTTTCTCAACTCAGCAAAGAATTTTATAGAGGAATTCGCCAAGTTGTTCTTTCGTTATTGACGAAAGACTATCGAATTCAATATGTTTTGCTTGACAGTAGACCCGCGATATTGATATAGACGCCTGTATAACATTTTATGTGTTCTTACTGTCCCTATTGTGTAACAGTTCTTGTAGATTTTCATCGGACAAATCTACGAAGCGACCACCGTCAGCCATGTTGCAGGCAGACGGTACTTGTAAACAGTGATCACGTGATCACAATATTGACTCCGGACCTCACGCGCTCCGCCTGACATATAAACAGCTGGGTCAGTGATTGAAAAATATTGACTCTTGGCTGGGTAAATTTCGACCAATGAAATACCAGAAAACCCTCATGAATATTCAAGAGGTATAATAAAGTAATTTAGCTGACGATGTACTTAAACGTGGAGAGTATAATTACATCTCTTAATGACCAGTATCAGTTTCGACACACCTTCGCCAGTTTCGATCCAGCCTCCTTCTGACGCTGATCTGTGACCTAGCTATACTCAAATGTAACCGTCACCATGATAGCTTTTTCCAAAAATAAAGGGTCCCAGCTGGATATTTTGTTTTACATGTGCCCATTTCCTAACTGAACAGTTGGCGTTCGAAATGCGGTTTGGGGTAGGGGCCGGGGATTACAGCGATATGGTCGAGCTGATTATATTGGCAAGACAGATTGGACACTGAAATATCAATGATGGCTTATACTCGCCAGAAAACAAAAACAACGTTGAATCGTTTGTACCGTCATTAATTTTACCTCTAAATAGCAGATTAAAGAAAAGCTATGCGAATCAGCACACCATCGAGTTACGAAGTTTCGTTGTGAACGCTTTGTTTGCAAGACCTTATTCATGACATGGTATGACGCAATTTGGTCATCCACGGAGGATAGTTTTTCGGAACTGTCTCCGTCAGTTGATGTCGACAATGGGGTGGGTAGTCTCTAGTGTGAAACTCGAATGAATAAAGGATATGTGATGTTTACATGGGAAAAACTCCTTTGTCTGCATGTGACGGCAGTAATTAAAAGCTGATTTCTGTTTTCAATCAATAACCTGCAAGTTCATATTTTTCTTGAAGAATATATACAGAAGTATCAGCCTGGAAAAAAAGTGTGATGGTCAGCTGATTATAACGAGAGATCCTGAAGAATCTTGGCGCCCACCATTGTGCGATAATTGTAAGCTAATGACAAGAGGATCTTTTTGTCCATTGTTACTAAGAACAAACGATTGGTTTGTAATTTTGTTTACAGAATTACGAATATGAGCGAAAAATGATCGAAATAGGGACACTGGAAAACACCATGACATTTTCTTTATAAGTTTCGGGAGTTTCAAGATTTCTGGAAACTGTACTTGGTGTCGGTTGGTATAGTATAAGTGAAATGAGCAAAGTTAGTCTGAAAGTGAATGTCCGGAGGATCCTTCGTCTTCGTTTTGTAGTATTTTTTTTTTTTTTTTTTTTTGCACGTCATCATTCGTTACTGGAAGCGAAGACAAATCTCTTAGACACTTTGTCATGAGCTATGAAACATACTTAAGATTTTATAATTAGGAACGAATGCTGTTTACTAGGCTAGTTTGAGATATCTCTTTTAAGATACCATGCTCGAAAATAGTAAGACTGTACAAAACTTAATACTGAAGTGATCCGGTCCATGCAGTAATGTTGAAACTTTGAAAGTGTCTGAATCCTGATTATCTACTATGCATCGAAACACGTAGTAGTCTACAGTTGTCGAGTTGTGACGTTGTGTCACAAGAGTGAAGTCAATTCGTGTAGACAATCCGTCGGCAGACGAAACGGTGGGGCAGTTCACTTGCAACGGCATGGACTAAAGTAAACTGATTTAAAATTTGAAGAAATACATTTTAATTCGGAATCATTTGAACTCCTTGATATAGAAGGTGAAAGTATGGATATTCTCTATAGTCAATACATAGAATATGCCCCAATGTTTGATCGGCCGACTCTTGTGCTGCAACGTCTCAACTCGGGAAACCGTATTAATTTGAATCGTCACTTGATTATCGAATCGGACCAAAAAAGTGTCTTGCAAAACTGGACCACAGAGGAGCCTGTGCACCAAATTTGAGAAAGATACACGCAGTACTTCCTAAGAAATCACGATAACAAAGTTTCATGGGAAAATCCAAGATGGCTACCTGGTGGATTTTCGAATCGGACCAGAAAAAGTATCTTGCACAACTAGACCACAAGGCGAACCTGTGTACGAAATTTTACAAAGATCCATGCAGTAGTTACTGAGAATTCACGATAACAAAATTTCCTTGGGAAATTCAAAATGGCCGGCTGGTGGCCATATTGGATTTTCGAATCGGACCAGAAAAGGTATCTTGCACAACTAGACTCCAAGGGGAACTTGTGTACCAAATTTGAGAAACATCCATGCAGTAGTTCCTGAGAAATCGCGATAACAAAGTTTCATGGGGAAATCCAAGATGGCTGCCTGGTGGCCATACTGGATTTCCGAATCGGACCAAAAAAGGTATCCTGCACAACTAGACCCCAAGGAAAACCTGTGTACCAAATTTGAGAAAGATCCATGAGGTAGTTTCTGAGAAATCGCGATAACAAGGTTTCATGGGGAAATCCAAGATGGCCGCCTTGTAGCCATATTGGATTTTCGAATTGGACCAGAAAAGGCATCTTACACAACCAGACCCCAAGGGGAACCTGTGTTCCAAATTTGAGAAAGATCCATGAAGTAGTTCCTGAGAAATCGCGATAACAAGAATTGTTTACGGACGGACTGACGACGGACAGACTGACGACGGACGGACGACGGACTGACGGACGACAAGCGATTTGAATGAATTTATGGTTCATCAAAATGTTCTCCCTGGCCTTATTTGGTGTTTTTGAGGCATTTATAGAGAACAATTCTCTTGTCACAAAAATATGACACTTTAATCAAACTTGGTACTTTCAAATGATCAAACGTCTTAATAACTCTTTCAACAATATGATTTTGGTTTGAGGCCTACATATTTTTCATAAAAATGAAATTTATAGTTCATCGAAATGTGCTCCTATTTATACGGAGGATTTTCTCTTGTAACAAAAATATGACTACATTTTGATGAACTATAAATTTCATTTTTATGCAACTGACCATCATAATCATTCCCAGGTTGATCAACACTTTGATCGGAAGCGCTAGCAGACGACGTTTTTTTGTGTTTTTTTTTTTCATGACTACAGGCCGTGGTGTTTGTACGCACATCGATGTATTCGTATGTATGGGGTGGCTCTGCAAAGATTTCGACTAACAAAACCAATGAATGCATAATATAAATAGACCTAACCATGATTGGAAGGAAGATCAACTGGTTCGACTGCACCAAATGTTTTAAGATTTCGCGTTATCTTGATTGTCACAAGGAGGGATGTTTCGGGAAGTTGGTCGGACACTAGATCGGAACTGGCGGCGTGACTGTATTTAAACATTTGTACAACTCAATCATTTCCATAATAACCTGGATCTTTAATTCGACTGAAGCGACAAATTTCTCGTTCCCTTCAAATTAATTGGAGATTATTGCTTTGGTCGACGAAAAGCCTTATTTTAATATATTTGGGAAACAACGTTAGATTGAATGTCAAAATGCTCTGAATGCTCACATTGTGTAAATTCCTGCATCGCAATGGCTCGTCTTCAAAACAGTGGACACGTTTTTTACCATACTACATTCATATACACAGTTAACAGTAATGTCCTGTCCACATCTAGATCTAATTCAATATAGTTTTACCATTCCTCCGACGAAACTGTTCAGATGAACATAGCATGTCAAGAATGGTTCGAGAGAATCTAGAGTACTATCATGTTTCGAGTTTTCTTTCCAAAAAAGAAGATAAGATAGACTGTATTTCATATTTAGAATAAACGTATATGTTCCTATTGTACAGGTAACTTCGCATCTTCGCATCTTCGCGCTTCGTATCTTCGCATCGCAACTTCGCATCTTCGCGCTTCGCTTTTTCGCATCTTCGCATCGTATCTTCGCATCTTCGCGCTTCGCATCTTCGCATCGTATCTTCGCATCTTCGCGCTTCGCATCTTCGCATCGTAACTTCGCATCTCCGCATCTTCGCATCTTCGCATCGTAACTTCGCATCTTCGCGCTTCGCATCTTCGCATCTTCGCATCGTAACTTCGCATCTTCGCGCTTCGCATCTTCGCATCGTAACTTCGCGTCTTCGCGCTTCGCATCTTCGCATCTTCGCATCGTATCTTCGCATCTTCGCATCGTAACTTCGCATCTTCGCATCGTACCTTCGCGCATCGCATCGTAACTTCGCATATTCGCATCTTCGCCTTTTTCCATCATCGCATCTTCGCATCGTAACTTCGCGCATCGCATCGTAACTTCGCATCTTCGCATCTTCGCCTTTTTCCATCATCGCATCTTCGCATCGTCACTTCGCGCTTCGCATCGTATCTTCGCATCTTCGCATCGTACCTTCGCGCATCGCATCGTAACTTCGCATCTTCGCCTTTTGGATTTCATGTTCTAATGCCAAACACGCGATGGCCCTTCTCGGCCATCATAGATTTCACGTGCTTGAAATATTGGGGTATGGAATAGAGTATATTGATGGAAAACCTGGAATACTGCTTGAGACATTAGGCTCCTGTATGGGAATGAATTAGTACCCATTATGTATGGATACTAATTGTGCATCCCTGTTGGCTGACCTGTATCTGTTCTCTTATGAATATGACTATATGCAGGCGCTTTCAAAAACCGATCCATTCAAAGCCCGTTCCTTCTCATTCACCAAACGCTATATAGACGATCTTCTCGCTGTGGATAATCGCTATATAAATGACGCAGTGAAGGATATATATCTACCTTCACTGGATTTGAAGGAAACCACAGACAGCCCTACAGGCACATCATATTTAGATCTATATCTCTATAAAAATGAAGCGGGCATTCTCTCTCGTCGACTTTATGACAAAAGAGATGATTACAATTTCGACATCGTAAACTATCCCTTTCTGGACAGTAATATTCCAGTGGGACCTGCATATGGCGTATACATATCTCGCTTAGTAGCATTTGCTAGATCCTGTGTTAAATGTGGCGATTTTAATCAACGTCACAAAACATTGTTACAGAAACTTATAAAACAGGGCTATTCCACCAAACGCCTCCACTCAAAGTTTCTCAAATTTGGCGATACATATCGCATGCTGATAACAAAATACGAACGTAGCGTGCTTCAAGATCCTCATGGTGCTCATATGAACATCCACAATCAAAGCGTGACTGAGATACATCATTCTTTAGATGACGACTTTACAACGAATATTATGGATTAAGAATACTGATCAGCGATACGGATTTGATATTTTTGGAACATCATGATGTCTTGCCGGCATCATTGAAAACTGTTGACCGCTTCTCTCTTGCAGGAAACAAGCCTATGTTTATGTATACTATGATTGTCTTTTTGAATTTGGTGCTAATACTGTTATATGGAATATGGAATAGGTCTTTGGATTATGGACGCGGATATTCCCTAATCGACGACGGCTGAATTATGGATGACGGACTAGACGCTTGTAATCCTTCCCACCCCCACCTCCCCCTGAGAGGACGCCCCACCCAAATCAACACGTTAGCCGCAGAAATGAGACCCTGTGTGCCTAGTTTTACCAACTTGCTTGTGATTTTGTGCTATAGGCCCTACACATCAACATTTCATATTTTGTATGTGTACAGTATAGCATCCTCATTGACAGAATCCTCTGCAAAACACACCTGATTTTATCGATACTCCGTTCTGATCTGTCTCAGCATCATGTGATGATTCAATACGCTCGGAATAATTTTGAATACTGGTGTTACAGGTCACCTTCACCATAATGTATCAATTACCATGAACTTGTACATGTATCACATTCATATTGAATGGTGATGGCTGATGAGAATATTGCCCATATGGAACAAATGGCTGGATTCCAGCGAATACAAAGTTTATTTTAATCATAAACAACATACAATTAATAATACTATCAAATAATTATGTTTATTCCTTGTCGACATCAATATAATACAGACAATATTATGACTGAACCATGGTAACAGATATTCAAGGGTATATATGTCTACACTAAACTGAAGGAGACCCATGATGCATATTATATTATGCTGTAAAACTCGATTATGTTGCTTATTGTGAAAATAAATGAAGTTATGAACATAAATTTAGTATGATTGCTCATTGCCCTCAAATTAGAAATATCTTCAGCAGCTAAAGTTAAGCCAATCATAACAATATATAACACCATGGTATTGTTGTAATATCACCCAGGTATTGATCTTTGGTTAAGAATGTAATGAGATACATATATACCTGTTCTTTGTGTTTTTCTGTATGCAGTTCGTTCTGTATGCCATATACCAGAATTGGAATTGAAATTTGAATAAAATAATCAAAATATGTTCGGTTTTTACCTCTTCTCAGGAAATGAAGTCTTTGTTTCTAGAAGCTAAATCATTTTAGACACTCAAGACCTTACCTGGTCAAGGGAGATAATTTTGTAAAAGAAAAAAAAACAAAAACAAAAAACAAGTATAGATCCACACTGGTACAGAGCAGAAAGTTGTATGACCGTTGATGATATTTGTGGAGCATGCTGCAGGACTTCAACTTCCATGAATCTGATGTCCACACAATCCCAATCTACATGATATTTTTGCCATAGCACAGATAAAATAGGTCCCTTCATTTATCTGTTGTAGATCCAGGAGCTATTGTGAGCTGCAGGTTTTGTAAAAGTTAGGTCCAATTATTCTGAGTGAAGGAATGAAGTCTGGCACGGTTGTTTTAAGTTAGAACTTGGCATCCTTGAAAACGTCTGCCCGATTGACACATGTATCACCCTGCATGTGGTCATTACATGCGTAATGTTTATTTCGTGAGGAATCAGCTGATATCCAATGGGGGAGGGAGAGGGTGTGGTTTGCACAATACCATGCGGCCAATCACTGGCTCTGATTTTCACCACCTCTGTCATACCACACCTTTCTGACACAGCTAAACCAATCGATAGTCTGCATTGGTACTTCCAAGTTCATCCAGTACATCCATTGTGTAACAGTCCTGTTGCGTCTTATATCAGAAGTGCTGAATCCATGACCTGCATGTTGGAATCAATTGTATACATTTAATATCAAAACTCAGTTTACTGACTTTATGGCCTTCACTATATTTCATTCTGTCATCATACACAACAAGGTGTAATCCATTATACCAGTTCTCACAGCATACGTGTACTCGATAGTATTGGGAACTGAATGGTATCCTTACTCAAGGTAATTTGAGAATAGATTCAAGAATAATTTTTAAATCAGTGTATTGAAATGTTAATTGACATGTATGCTGCTGGGAATTGAACCTTTGAAATGGGAATTGCAGGCCTGCAAGTGGCTCACAGTGAAAATATAGGAGGAAATTTGCAAAAATATAGGAGAAATATAGGAATTTTCAGAATAAAATATAAGGAAATAAAGGAGTGTAAGACAGGTCTGTACTACATTGTGTGTTCCAAACTTGGTAGTTTTCTGGTGTTTAATTAAATGGCTTTCACGTCCTAGTGGTGGTCTTTCAGGCGATCTGTTCTCTTGTTTGATTCAGCATAGAGAGATTGAAATGTTTTGATATTTTATTGAAAATTGAAAAACAAATTCTGAAAAAAAGTTTCTGATTTTTTTTCTTTTTTTTCTGAAATGTATTTCCTCATGACAGAGCATTGATGAAAGTTTTCATGAGAAAAAGTCAAAATATAGGAAATATAGGAGGTTTTGAGTAAAATATAGAAAAATATAGGAATGACTCAAAAATATAGGAAAATATAGAAAATATAGGAGGCACTTGAAGGCCTGGAATTGGGACAGAGACACATGTGGTTTGACAAACAATAAACTGGAGTTACGAACACAACGAACTATTTTCTTTCCGCGGAAGCAGTTGGCTTCCGCGGTACTTAGGTTAATTCATGTTGGTGCGTCTGCTTTGTTTTTAGTTTGGTTACATTTGGGTTATTTGTGGCGAAGATGTTCCCAACGTGAATTAACCTAAGTACCGCGGAAGCCAACTGCTTCCGCGGAAAGAAAATAGTTCGTTGTGTTCGTAACTCCAGTTTTCCATAACTTCTAAACTTCCGTTACTTCACACATAACTCAAAAACATTATTAAACTATAATTGCCTTAATGGGGAGTCAGAACAACAGCCTAAGTAAAGTCTGTTTCCTACAGAACACGCTCAGTCCTATAAACCCAGACATTCAGTTGAATAATTTGTCGGTGAAATCAGCTGGAGTACTTGCATGCACATAGTGGTCGAAAAACACAGACCGTGTTTTCCACCTACCTAACTTCATGACGAAATCGGGATCGAAGCCATTCTCTACCTGCACCGTAGCCCCGGTCGGGCGAAAATCCTTCGGTTTGAAATCATCAGACAATCCAGCTAGTTTGATGGCTTCACTTAGCACTGCTGCCACAGTTTGTGAAGATATTGCTGTATACGGGGGTTTCAAAGATAGCAAAACCGGACTTTTATCCACCGGTCTGAGATGATTTGTACGATCTATGTAAGTTCTCAGAGCATGTACTGGGTCCATAGCTGGATCTGATGATGGGACAAGCTGTACCTCAAATCCCGACCTGTCAGTGTCATTTTTATTTCCATGAATACTAATGGTAGCAGAACCATCATGTCCAAACTTGACATCTCTTGTGGAAAATATCACACTCTCGGTGGATTGAGTGGTAATGTCAAACAAACAAGCCTTCGGCGCCACGTCAGAAGGACGAAGCATAAGAGTCAATGCGAGGAGTGTGATAACTTTAAGGCGTAGATGCTTAACATTTAAACAGCTGTTTTCCGACCAAGACTTGAAAAGTTGCCTGAAATGCTCAGTTGGCATCGAACGTTCCCTTGTTACTGAAGTTCCGGATTTTATTAGGGCCTGAGCCATTAAACGTACATTAACATATTCACATATATTGTCATGATCCACGGCAGTGACCAAATGCGACAAGGCTGCTAGTGTACACTTGAGTTGCGATCTGGGCCTATCAGATGTATCCGCTATAGAACACAAAAAGTCCACCACGGTGGCACTTGAAGAAAATGGGAAATCCAATCCATTCTTCAAACAAAAGTCACGAAATTTCCGGATTTGTCTGTTATAGAGCACCAGTGTGGACGGGACTAGAAACAGGGGGAACTGGTTGACCGCTCTATCAGACCAGCCTGATGCCACTAACTTCGTCCTCCATAAATCCTCCAAGCATAAAGTCTCCAACGAGGATTGCGCATGGGCTCGGGCAGACCCACCCCCTTTAGGATCGACCATCGGCTTTTGGGGATGCGTATTGGGAAGCTTATCAGAAGCTTTGTCATCTTTTGGAACCATGGCTGGCTCCTCCAGGCTGGCGCAATTAGGGTGGCAACTGCCTTTGACTGACACAGTTTGTTTATTACCAGAGGAAGTAGCCGAAAGGGGGGATTTATGTAATTGTTCTCCAAGTCCCAACCGCTTTGTGATAGAGCGTCCACTCCGGACGTTAATGGATCCATGAATCGACTGTTGTATCTGTCTATTTGAGCATTTCCTAGGCTGGCAAATCGATCCACTGTGTGGGGACCCCAAAGTTTGTCGAGATATTGGAAAATTCTCGGATTTAACTTCCACTCGTGTTTGTCGGATATCCGACTTAACCAGTCTGCTTCTACATTGCAACATCCAGCCAGGAATGCTGCTCGAAGTTCTATCTTGTATTGCTGAGCTACTACCCATATAGACTTGGCGATGTTCGTTAAAGTCTCGCTGGTACCGCCCATGTGATTGATATAACACATTGCTGAAACGTTGTCCGTCAAAACTTGAACCGATTTGCCCCGTATTTGGGGCCCAAATGTGTGGAGGGCCATAAGTACTGCCATCATCTCGCGTGCATTCTGGGGCATGTTCTGTATTGCCAATGTCCAAAAGCCGGCCGCTTTTAACTCGCCACATACTGCCCCAAAACCAGTTGGACTCGCGTCACACACGACTTGAATATCTGGTGACCTCGTGGTCAACACATGACCATTCCAGTTGTCTAGTGAGTCCTGCCACCAGGTTAAATCTGACCTTGCTGCCTGGTCAAGGTGTAACACATCATTCCATGAAATTCTTTGACGGAGTAAACGATACACCCTCCGCAGCATAAGTTTTCCAGGTGCCACAGCCCTAATCATGGACACACATTGACCAGCTATTCTAGCCAAAACCCTGGCAGTAACACATGGAGCCTGCAATGCTCTAGATATATCCTTCTTAAGTTTCCTGCAACGCGACCTGGGTACACTGACAGAAGGATAGTCTGAACTCGTACACACATCAAATCCTAGAAAAACTTTGTTTCTTTCCGCAGTTAATGAGGATTTCTCCCAGTTTATGAACCAATTCAGTTTCTCCAGAGTATTGACCAACAACCTTTTGTCTTGTTCAATGTTTTCTTCAGAACTCATAAGGAAAAAATCATCAACATAGCAGCACACGCGCAAGTTGTTGGATCTCAGAAATGTTACAATGGGTTTAATAATTTTGCCAAAGAAATAAGGACTACTAGCGAGCCCGAATGGAAGAACTCTCCATCTATAATACTGGTCTTGCCATTTAAACCCCAAATAATCTCTGTGTTCGGGATGCACCAAAACGTGCTGAAAACCATTTTTCAGATCCACACTAACAAGTTTGTCTTGAGGTTTAATTAACTCAGCAACAGTTTTAATGTCCTCATATTGAAAATGAGAAGCCCTACAGAAACTGTTCAAATGTCTCAAGTCTGTTATCAGTCTCTGTTTGTTGTTACGCTTAGGCACAGAGCCAATCGGAGACACACAAATGGGTTGATATGAACAACGTTCTATGGCCCCACTATCAAGTAATTCCTTAATTTCTGAACATATAAAATTGTGTTGGTTTTGTGATATTTTGTGATTACTAAGCTGGAAAGGAGAGGGTTCTGACTCAAATGGTATTTTGACGCCTTCCACTAACCACTGCTTAATAGTACCTGGTGTACCAATGTCATTCCAGGCCTTAACACAGTTTGGATTTGATAAACTTGCAGCCTGAAACTTGCTTACACAGCACATAATACATATCAATACACAGTTAAGAAATAAAAAATAAAACAAACACATATTACTGTACTACTCTCGGCATAAACAATATTAGGCCAAACACAGACTTGGAGAAGTATATGTAATGTCCTATGGCGGAATGTACCATCTAGTACATCTGAAAAGGAATATTTGCGGAGTACAGGAAAACTAATGTTCATGTAAACAACATGAGACTGATTGTCTGATGAAAAATAAAATCAACAGGATAACAGTTCTTGGTAATTTATACTAGTTCAATTGTTAGAGTCATGTGAATCCATTCTGGAAAAGGGCACATTCCTGTTGAATCCTGTGTAGGTATCCTGCTGGGGCTGAGAACCATATGCCTGATTGGAAGAATAACGGTATCTGTAGTTGTTACCTTGATACTGAAAAGGTGGGCGGAAACGCCCCCTTGGCTGGAAACGTGGATTACCTCTCCAGGAATTGTACTGGCCACGATAGGACTGTTGTTGATGGTACTGGTAGGGATAGTTCAATTATAGTTTAATAATGTTTTTGAGTTATGTGTGAAGTAACGGAAGTTTAGAAGTTATGGAAAACTATGATTTGATCCGTCATTACAATAATGCACGTAAATATTTTATAAATGCACAAGAAATTCATGCCAAAAGGCAAAATAAATACTCCTCCCCCCGCCTCAAAGGAAATAGAACAACCACGGCAACGATTTGGTGTAAGACTCACGAAATATAATTGACAAAGGCTCTGCTGGAAGTTGTATTGTCAGTCTTTTGTCCAGGATATTACCTTTTCAATGGGAGGTCTTACAGCCTTGCCGATATCAGTGGCGTGCATATAGACTCTTTCGTCATTTCATTTTTTTGCAACTGCGCAGCGTGTGCGCAGCTTTTCGTGAACTTCCTGTTTGTACCAAGTCGGAAGTTTTTAACGTTAGAGAGATAGGCCGAGTGTTGGAAAACAGTTGATATTTTGTGCAACTGTACGTAAAATCATTAAAAAATCTCATGGACTACCGCCAGATAGGCGAAAGAACGGCTCCGGATATTTATTCACCCTGAACACAATTTAGTTCCACAGAAAAAGTACTTTTCCCGAGATATGACCCACTTTCAACCTGGCCAGGATGCGGCCGTTGGTACAAGTGACCTTTCGTGACCTCGCCTTGTGCGCATGCCCAGTTACCCTAGATTTGTAATGACGATCTCGGCTATTACCTCCCGCGGCGTGCATTTGATATGCAACGACAACAACTTGGACTATTTGGTTGGCTTCGGCATAAGTCATCAGCCGACAAATACTTTCCGATATATAGAAATGACGGGTGGTATACTAGGAATCATTGTGTTGTAATGACATAAAATAGCGACAAAAAATTACCAGAAATTGTCCATCTCTACAAGCTGGGGAGCCGCCATGTTCAATCTTCTGCTAGACTGCCGTAACTCGTGAAGCATGATGGGAAGTGGAACCCGACTACAGAAGCAAGGCCCATTGAAATACATTGCAATGGGGAACCCCATTATTTCAATAGTGTCCAAAATGAATGCTTCAAAAAACCATAGTAAACCCTATTGGAAATCACATGAATCGTGGGTTTGGCAATTATTTGGCGGGAGATTTCACGTTGCATTCCTAGACCTCCGTCAGATCGACGGAGGTAAAAATTGATGGAGTGCGTGCTGGTTTTCAGCTAGAGGGCTTTGAAGTCGGGTTCCCCCTATTCTCGGCACTGTAAACAATACTCTTTTGGGCTGTAGTAGTGCTGGTTCCCTGTCTCTAGTCAGCCAATGGAATCGCTTCTTCACAGTGAACATCTGATGAATTTCAATAGCCGCAACTTTACCTGTCTGGCTGATCCAGAATACTGTGACATATCTCAACATATCATAGCAAAAATACTCTTTTAATAAAGTTGTTCAACTTAGAAAAATTATAATCAGCAATTATTGCCTTTCTTGAATATGAAAGACGGATTTAGGCAAATTATACTTCCAATGTATTTAAGTATTGATTGCTGTGCGCTCATGTAGAGAATAAGGCAACATTTAATTGTAGAAAATGACAAAAGTTGTGATATGTTATTGCATATAATACAACAAAAATATATCCAATTCGTCAAACTTGCTGAATTTGAATTTGGTGGTATTACAATGCTCTAGCCTTGCCTGCACATTTCTCTCCCTGAGTGGTGGATTTTCCACACCCCCCAAATTCATGGCGACCCAAAATCAGTAAAAAGCAGAAAGATGTGGCCTATACCTGATTCCTGAACCTTCCAATTTTGTCCAATTGTATCAAGCCTATCTTATCTTTGGTTGTCTGTTTGAATTTGGTGCTAATGCTGTTATTTGAAAATTGGAATATATCTTTGGATTATGGATGTGGAAATTCTTTGGTGGACGACGGCTGAATAATGAATGACGGACCAGACGCTTGTAATCATCAATTTCTACTAGAAATGAACATCGCTTGGCCAATTTGTATAAGCATGGAGAGAGGGCTAATGGTCATAACAAGGGTGGGGTCACTTTCACTTCAGGAAATAGGATTTTAGTCGTGATATATAGCGTTTCAGAAGAAATGTGAAAAACTTGTCTCTAACTTTTGCTCTTCTCTTCTGTTATGGACAGAGAAAGGGTTATCTCACATGGCCTTTTCGTCGTATGGATTACACGGAGCCTTTTAGTAGTTCTAAACACAGCATAGATGTTGCCCTACAGGGATTTCTGTTGACTCAAGAGATGGAGATCTAAGCGAGAAGACATTCTAATCCAAATCCTGTTTCATTAGAATTCCGGATGCAATTATCACACAAGCGTCTAGTCTGTCATTCAATATTCAGCCGTCGTCCATCAAAGAATTTTCGCGTCATATCCGTATCGCTGATCAGTATTCCTAATCCATATGATTTTTGTTTTAAAGTCGTTATCTAGAGAATGATGTATCTCAGTCACGCTTTGATTGTGACTGTTCATATGAACGTTATGAGGATCTTGAAGTACATGGGTTCATACGGCCCCTAGCACAGGTTAAGCGACATTAGACACAAGTTACAAAACGTAACGTCATAGATCTTGCACGCTATGGTCGTATTTTTCTATCAGTATGCGATATGTATCGCCAAATTTGGGAAACTTTGAGTGTAGGCGCTTGATAGTATAGCCCTGTTTTACAAGTTTCTGAAATATTGTTTTGTGACGTTGATTAAATTTGTCAAATTTTACACGGGATCTAGGAAATGCTACTAGGCGAGATGTGCCATATGTAGGTCCCACTGAAGTATTACTTTCCAGAAAGGGATAGGTCTTGGGGAAGAAGGGTTGGGATGTGGTTTGCATTTTTGTAGACAATTGCATTGTGGGATATGTTAAAATGTAGCTGCTTTTTTAGGTGACTGATGCAGGATAACATAGAGTAGGCAACAGGAAAAGATATCATTCCAGGTTCGTTATTTTAAGATATTAAGATGTTTATTTAAATCAGCTTTTACAAAGTGTTGATTTCGTGCACAAATGGAGACATGGCTACAACCTGGTATCGTGGCAACTGCTGGACCCAAGATGCTAATATTTGCACATATATTCACCATCTTATCCCGAGCTCCGCCATAAAAATATGACTAATATATGATGAACTACATTACTGTGTATAGAAGATGTAATACCGCAGAAAAATAGGATTCTGCTGATTGGCTGGTATTCATCCTTGGAAGCAATGGCTGGTATCAGGAGGAATATGAATTTCATGGTCGACCAAAAGATAATCCTCTTCGTACTTGAAGAGTAGGTTGTTGAGTGGTCGAGCCTACAGTACAGTGGATCTTACCAAAGACAAGCTTGTCGACACAACCTGCCACATCGAGGGAAATATCCATTCCGAAGCAAACCAAATACTAAGAGGTTCCATGGTTCAAAAAGTTCTTGCTGACCCCCGCAGTAAATTCGTTATTTTTATATTTTAATAATTATATAATATTTATACGTGAATATTACTATTACTATCTCCTCAACGACACCCACTTGAGATCTGACACTTCGTAACTTTGTAGTTTATCATGTTGGGGTCATTTCCATCCTATTAACATAGCCATCCGAGCAGTGGATTATGGGCAAATTCAAAATGGCGGCGATGCGGGGTGCCAGAAAGTAATTTTTTCGTCATTTATCTTGAAAATTCCTGCTTTTCTACGAGGAAAAATGGACAAAAACTATTTTATTTCATATTAGAATAATATATTATATTATATCATGGAAGCGGATATTCTTTAATGGAAGAGGGCTGAATCATGAATGACGGACCAGACGCTTATAATACTAATTTATTATGGAGTTGTTTGGTGAAGAAAACACATAAGTAAAATACTCACCGATAAATAGATAAAAAATGCCTTTTTTGAAAATGACGTCGCTGTAACGTCATCAAAGCGGCCATTTTCATTTTTTTTTCTTGTAGAGCTTGACATAAGGGTATAGTGTGGTTAGTTTCAGGCTCGTAGCTCAAGAAGTAACATATTTAGGGGATCGAAATGCCAGGACAGGTCTCAAAAAAACTCCAGGCAAGGTAGGGTTAAGGAATTGAGCATAGCTATTCTACCAGCTTCTGTATCGACTAACTCTATCACTGGATTTACCTTAGAGGATACATTCAAGAAACACAAGTAGTTTCTCATCGAAAGAGGTATTTCCCTTCCTACCACTCATAACGATGTACCGTAATTGTACTGGACACCACAAATGCATAAAACACCAAACAAGGCTAGAATTATAGCTGGTTCCAGAAGTTGTTCAACCCCTGCATGCAGTTAACCCTACTAGGCATGGGGGAGGGGGAGGGAGCATTATGTCCCCACTACCGAACTTTCTGCGCTATTTGCTGAACAACAAATAATGAGAGCTGTCACTCCGTGACTTTTCAGTTTACCATATTGGGGTCATTTTGAGCCTCAGAGCAGAGGATCGAAAAAATTCGATAAAAAATTCGGAAAACCTGACTGAAAACTTTATCCTAAATAACTTTTTTGAATACGTCACTGTGACGTGTTTTTTTTTACATTTTCTGATAGAGCTTGACCCAAGAGTGTAGTGATAAGTTCCGGTCCCCTAGCTCAAGAAAAAAATAATCAGGGTTGGGAGGAGGGGGGGGGGGGGCGAAATGGCCCCCTAAGGCCTGGACAGGTCCCAAGAAGCCCAGGCCAGGTAGGGCTAAATCATTATGGGGGAATTATTGCGTTGTCCTTTCAAAAAATTCAGAGGTTGAATGTGGATACTTGAAAACAAAACAATTCTTACAGAAGAACTGGGTAACAAAGAATACATACCGTATAGACATGTATCTACTTGAGATTTCTCGACTCTCTATATTACTATTCCTCATCAGGATCTCACTGTACACTTTTATTTATTAATTATGCCGGTATTCAATAACACTGATCGCCGGTATGTTAATGTAAGAAGCCACAAGGCTTTCTTCAGTTTTACTTCATGTAAGAGATATAATTCTTGGGGTGTTTCTTTGTTACAAGATTTGCTTGACTTTCTCCTTAGCAATATCTATGTGAAATTCGGCTATGTGAAATGGGTGCACATACGGCGTATATACATGTCAAACTGGTTTATATCACCAAACGCCTTCATTCAAAGTTTCTCAAATTAGGGGATAACTATCGTACACTGACGGAAAATGCGACCGTAGCGTGCAAGATCACTGGTGCTACGTTTCATAACATGTGCCTAATGCCGCTTAACCAGGGGCTATGGGTCGTTCTAATTTCAACACATATAAGGGAAGTGGGAAGAGGTGCCGACATACTGACAGAGCCACATGACTTCACAGTATAGTCTTCCGGTTAACCTATTCTAAAGTACATACCAAGAATCTAACGATTCTTGATATGCGTTGTATCTCAGGTAGGCTTTTATTGTACCTGTTCATGTGGCAACTTGGAGGATATGACAACACGGCCCCTAGCACCGGCATCAGCGATATTAGATACAAATCTAGAGAGCTATGATGGAAATGCTCTGCCAACTAGTATATTGGTAATTGGTGAGCTGTTTCGCTGTGACAACTCGTACACTGGAGATTGGTGAGCTGTATCGTCGTCAGATGAAAATGACGGCATTTAACACAAAAAACTAATCTGTAAGGCCCGATGTCGACCCAGCATCAACTTCCCACAAATGCCAACATATATCAAAGACCAAAAGGTCTGTATAGGGGGCGGGCCTCGGGGACGAAACGTCCACCAGCAGAATGTAATATCATGTATTTTCCATCTCCAATATCATGTGTTTTACATCTCCATGGTTTTCAAATGAATTGACACAATCAAAGCGTGACTGAGATACGTACTCTTGAAACGACTTGAAATTTATTTGGATAAAGAATAATGGTCAGTGATTAAGATTTTATGTATAGAACAGCATCATTTCTCGCATCTTTCTCCTTTTGTTTTATTAGGTTTATTTCATACACATTTGGTCCTGGTGCTAACTGTCACACGGGATAGGTCCTTCGATTATTGACGCTGTAATTCTTTTATGGACCACGGCTGATTACTGAATGTCGGATCTGACGCTTGCTATCTCCTATAAGTTCCTGTGTATACAAGCTATGCACTCTCAGAATATCGGTCTGTACCCTTATGTGACGTCTTATCAATACGCCGATTTTTGACCCACCACCATGGCCATGAAATCTTTTCTAAATGCATTGTACAATGTATCTCAACTAAAAGTAATGATGCGTTCTCTTGTGTCGGCTGATCTTGCGCAAACAATCAATTCACCTGTTTTGTCTGATGTGTGTGCATAGTCGATAAAAGTTCGAAAGGTCACCCTCGGATGTGGAAGTGATCCCGAATAACTATTGTGTCCACTTTGGGTGACAAGCGCAGTACATATAGTATAGATGATAGCCTTTGTATTTTTGACCTTTACAATTATGACAATGATATGCATTCGCATGATGCATATGGTCGTTCCGGTTTAATACATGTACAATCCAGCTATTAAAGCTAAGTTTATAGTAGGCAGTTTGCCAGATGTGAAAAAGTGGCTTAGTTTTTCGTTACCAGTTTTCCCTGCATACCTGAAACATTTTCTAATGTGTGGAGGGGATACATGCGCATATGTAGTCTGCTCAGTTGTCAGCGTACAAGTATGTGCGTTGGATTTCGGGGCGTTATAATGTGATTAATTTAGCAAAAAGTCCTCAAATTAACTAAAACATTCTAACTTTCACATTGTCTTATTAAAATGAACAAATTATGTCTCAAATTAAAGGTATTGGATGTCATCTAATCGTTGCAAACATTGGCGGTTATCCAAGCTATGTGTATGGTTCAGTGAAAGAAAGAATCTCGAAGTCAGGCAAAAAATTTGAATTTGACTTTTTCCATCCCAGGTAAAAACAATCACAATGGCAGGACCTCTTAATTGAATCGTTTAATTTGCACATACAAAAATTTGCCATTTATCGGGCTACTGTTTTATACAAACAACATCAGATTCTCCGGTTTAGTGTCGAAGAGATAACTTAAAATGTTACCCTACTCCCCAATATTGAAGAAAATCCTTTATGTTTGGAAAATAATTGTATCATGTGTCATGTTATAGGTATTTATTGTGGTATGGTTGCAAAAAGTAATAGCGGCTGCATATATCGTATATCTGACTCAATACAATAAACAAGCTCGAAATTAGGCGAAATAACCCAGCCGAATCGCTTCATTAGCATACAAATTTTGTTGTAATCCATCGGACTACTGCTTGCTATAAACAAGATCAGATTATCTGGTTTTAGTGTCATAGCGATAACTTAAAATGTTACTGTGAAATTCTGAATATTGAATGTCGGATCTGACGCTTGCTATCATATATATATATTTGGAGCCAATTCAACTGTATATATTTCTCCAACTGATTATTCCTCTGAAAATTGTTAAGATAAATTGTCTGTGATGTGAAGAAATTTGTGCGCATTGGGAGGTGATTATAATGCATTTTCAGATGCTGTGGCAACACTAGAAGTTTTGTGTAACGCGAACTATTTATCTTCCAGAATTTTATGAGATTATATGAAAATTTTATCAGAACTGCAACATGCAAAGATGCTGCGGAATGGTAAAGCTTTGAATATACATAACTTTACACCTTTGAATATTAAGTAGGATCCATTGTTGAATTTATTGATAATGCGCGTACTATCCACATTGAAAGATTTTCTGAGACAATAAGATGTAATGTTAACAGTTCACCTTATTTCTCAGAATCTAGACCAGATATTCCATGTCGTGGTAATTGCAAATGATGACAGGGTGATTGTTGAAATATATTATATACAGATTATGTGGCACAGTTGAATGTTACGACATTGTGGGCCGTTATTCATAGAAAAACTAATAAAAAAACTATTTTTGATCATCTTTCTTACGATGATTCAGATACGCAGCTTGGAAAACCAATGAACGTATTCTACAATCATACCATACCAAACCCTTGCAATATGGAAAACACTTTGTTTATTCTCCCGAAGAAATAAAAAAGTAAAGATTATTTATTGTAAAATATTTGTTGTTCTCAAATTTTAGGGGTTGGGATAACATTTTGCGATATTTCTCTGATACCTAACCCGATATTCAAATCTTGTAATTACTAATCGGTAGACTGCTCAATGGTACAAATTTTGATATGCTAATGAACCTATTCCGTTGATAAGTCATATCACTGTGAAAGATATTTCATAGGATTGAAAAGCAAAAAAACCCCAATATTTGGCCAAATTTCTCGACACTTTTTGTCAATGAGTCAGACATACAGTTCAAATGACCAACACTTTTTTTTCTACGAGTAAACCAATGCAATACCTGTAATTTGGAATAAGATTTGTTTACTTTGCAAAGAAAATGGAAAAGTTATCAATGTTTTTTTGCAATTGATGACTTCTTGTCAAATTAATGTCATGTTAACGCCCTGAAAAGAAACGTACACACCCATCAGAAAATGTGTGCACGGGCCTCCTCTACACACCAGACCAGGTTGTATGTATGCAGATAGTTACGAAAACCCTCATTTCCACTTCTGGCCAACTGACTCTAGTACCCTATGTGTACGATTACTGAATTGAGCTTTCATAATATATAGTTATGATGCAATACTAATAATAATGTAAAATGGTGATTAGAACATGGATACCGGGATTGAAATATTCCACGTTACTGAAGTAAGTAGTATATCAAGCCGATAACCATTAGTAGTGAAAACTAATGCTGGTGAGCATGAATAGTGATGCAATTTTAATTCACATCAGATTAATTACTAATGTATCGTGCATTTCTTTCTTTTTTTGCAAATAAAGCACATAAATAAATAAAAATCGAAAAATCTGACCGAAAAATCGAACAAAAAATATCTGCTTTGAAGATGACGTCACTGTGACGGCCATCTTGGATTTGTTTACATTTTCTGATAGAGCTTGACCCAAGGTTATAGATTGGTGAGTTTCAGCTCCCTAACTCAAGGTGTAAGAAAAAATTTAAAGGCCCCAGGCCTAGAAAGGCCTCAAAAATCCAGACCAGATAGGGTAGTTTTCAGTGCAGTTATCTGTCGTTTGTGCTCATATTTTTAAGTTCTTGCTGGACACACTGGGCACAATACAGTCCAAATAAGATTTTAAGTGCAAACTCTCAAAATACAAGAGAAAGTTTGATAGGGGGCAAATTATCGTGATATCACGCCCTCCTCAGGCCTGATAGGAGGTACATGTGTCAAACAGAGTACAGTGAACTCGATACAATCAGGTGATGTGTCATGGAGCCTACTATAGTAGGCTCCATGGTCCTACTGACCTCAACCCGCTGATCAGATATAAAATGGAATGTTAATCGTGTGAGGAAGGGATTCAACATATTACTGGTGGTGCTCCCTGAGGCTATCCACACATAAGATTACAGGGGTGATTTCAAACACTGTTCATATATTGAATTTTGTCCCTCATTTATCATGTAGAAGTCTGACAAACTCAGTTTGGAAGAATATCTACATCCTAGAATCAAGATGGAATACATTGTAGAGATACCAGAAACACATTCGTTCGTTGTTCGATGCATGGAAGCGGTGGGAACAAATACTGGCCATGCCATAATCGTGGCCGATGTTCTGGCGGCAGGTGACCATCGCGGACATTACAGTCACGGAATAAGATTACTGAGTAAGTTTTTTATTTTTCATGACCAGGAAAACATAATCACCATCTCAATCACATCAGGTGTTTTTACTGTTTTATATAAGGACGTGTAAGTCTAGCGGAGAATTGGACGAAAAACGAAAGCGTAATTTTTTTAGTTGCTATTCTGAAATTTAATTTGCATCAGGTGTCATCAAATTAAACAGAAGCTGACTACAGTACATCATTTCAAAGGGGATCCATTAAACGTTATATCACTCTTTAACTATTAAGAAATCACCCTCCCCCCTCCCTTCCCGCCCCAGTGTCGTCCAAATTAGATTTAGCGAAGATTTACAGATCTCCCTAGTATAATCCGTGGCGTGTCCGACTCCTCCTCCTACTCCTCCTCCTCCTACTCCGCTTTACTCACTGCACAGCGGATCGCATAGGTGTGGCGCGGGATAGGGTGGGACGAGAGACCCTGGGGTTTTCACTACCTGAGATTCTATGGGCCAGGCAAGTTGCACCCTACAGTAGAATGGGTCGACTGCGCATGCGCGATGAGTAGTGCGCGATGAGTAGTATAGAAAGGGCACGCGATCTCCCTATGTTAATAAAAGGAGCTGAACTTCTAGTCTGTCTAATAGAATACCCGTAGCCGATTTGCGGCTCATGGTGGGATTCACACTGTCACTATCCAGGTAAATTACTGAAGAGATCATGGTGTTATACTGTTTAACGTGAGAGCCTAAATGGGACCAGTCGACAGTGTTGGAATATTTACAACAGTAATTATTACGGTTTACCAGAAATTATTACCTCATTTGAAGACCAACGCCGTCTCTGAAGCGGTTCCAGAAAACGTACTGCTGAGGCACATAATGAAAGGAGGGCGGCGTGTCTGAGCAAGCTGATGGAAATTGCTCGCTCTTCGCATAAGGAACCGATTGTATTATTCTAACAGACGACGCGATATGTCTGCCCGAAGATATGGGAAACATCAGCGGACGTATCCACACCAGTACGTATGAGGTCAAAAATGGACTGGTGTTTCCGGAGATTTTGTGAGATACAACGCGGAATTGACTGAAGGAAGGAGCGGTCATCATGGGCTTCAGGCCTAGACAATTCCGATGCAGAATGGCAAATGCCAGGGTTATCGGATGAGGATTGACAAAATACCGTAAGTAAACTGTTCAGATACGTTATAAATCATCTGTAGTGTTTTAAGATATAAAAAAGATATTTTCCTGTTCAGAGCATCGCGCGAGAAGCTCAGATGCCCCTGGATTTTGAATACAAATGTTCAAGTTGCACGAAATATCACAGGAGCAGCTCTCTCATTTGAGCTTTTCTCGACATTTCGGAAGCAAACCGAAAGCCTGGACTCTTTTCAAGGAATGGAAATCGTGTGCTTAGTCGTGAGCTTGTGGTCAACTCATACCAGCCCGATGGTCTGATTAGCAAGTAGCTGACGCCATGCTCTACATTTGTTAGTACAGCTAGACCCCAAACCACATACTGCAGATGGTCACTATCAACGAACTCTACAGCCATTCAACTAGCGGTTAGTATAAATCTGTCAATGGACCGTAATTCTCTTTCATGATATGAGGATTTGCATTTAGTACATGTGTCACCACTGGATCAGAGCAACGGACCAACTCAAAATAATGACCTCGATTGTATATTTAAAAACTTAGCTTTTTCATTTTCTTGCAAACCTGCGCATTCCAGCTTACAGTCCATGGCTCAGTGCATGTGCCGTTAGAAACACATTTATATTTTTGTATGACAGGTGGGTATATGCAACGAGTAGCTGCAAAGGATATCGAGACAAGGGACTTAACTCCATCTATAATCCGCGAAAAAGCAGCCACAGCCCACGTTGATGGTAATAACTTGATAGGTAAGCACACAGAAATATTATAGTAATAGGTTGTTGCAGGGGTCAGAGAAGAATGTTAGTCTTCACTGACCACCAATTAATAAGAGCTTTGCAAACACGTTCCAATGTAAGACACAAAAAGATATTGAACTATTTAAGCTTTTGTGAATAATCTCGAATATTGTCTTAACTGAATTTGGATATAACCTATATATATATATATATATATATATATATATAATAATGGCATATTAGACTTCAACCGGCCGAGGCAATGCAATTATAAAATAGAATGATGCACACATACTGTTCTTCGTTCCGTCAGGTCCCGTTGTTGGACAGTACTGCATTGATCTGGCAATCAAGAAAGCTCGCGTTGCCGGTGTGGGCTTGGTGTCAGTAAGGGGTAAGTCTCATGATACAGACTTGAGTTGAATGGAAGTGGATAGTGCCCAATATACATTGATAACCTACAATTTAATTGTTTACATTTAATTTGTATAATTTTATACATTAATTGTATAATTTAATTCAGCAATGTATGCCTACTCTCTCGGAATCTGTCACAGTTGAGGGTAATGCGAAAATGAAAGTTTGTAATGAAACAGTTTCGACGGGAATATCACATGTCCTAATATAATATTTCGTTTCCGCATTTATTTCTTCAAGGCTCCAATCACTTTGGCATCAACGGGTATTACACTATCAGGGCGGCTGAACAAGGCTTTTTGGTAAGACACCTTGCATGTATTATACTGGATTTTATTATATACTTGGCGATGAGATAGTGAAAATTTTCAATCAAATAAAAGCGATATTTTCACGGAGTGATGATATGAAAAATATCATCACTGTGATGATATGGAAAATGACGTCACAGCGCACAAATACATGTCACCGTGGTCACAGTGATGAGGCAATTGACCGAACCTCCACAAGGTTTATGCGCCAAAGAAAAACAAGCTAAATATCTGGGAAGATTTGTATGTTATTATGCCTTATGATGACCACATTTTGACAGGAAATAAAACACAAATAAGCATAAAATGATTAAGAAATACCGGCAATGGCGATAATGGAACCGACTCGTCACGTACGCGTGCACCTGAACATGCGCGACGTGACTGCAGTTTGGCCAGAGCAGTGCAGAGTGCAACACCAACTCAGCGCGGAAAATAAAACACATTCCTCAATTGAAGGCTCGAAATTGGGGTCATATCATGAAAATGTCGCACCAAAGTTGACGAGAAAACATGAAAAACAACTTAATTCAACGACAGTGAACTCTTGTCAGTGAGTATTCATTAAGAATCGGCAAAAATCACAATGATAACTCCGCAGGCTCTCACCACCGTCGAAGCTCCACACAACAACCACGCACGACCGGTAAATCTAAATCTGGCTATAACTTATCGTAACCATTCGATTTTGCTGAATCAAAATAGTGCTATTTGGGTAGACATGAACGAAATCAAGGGCGAATGCGGATTTTATTTGAAATGAGAACGTTCTGTGCAAAGACAAACACCGTGTGGAACCAGGGAGGTCAACGAGAAACCAGTGCGTCAGTCCTGCCCGGGTGCAGACAGCGAGACAAGCCCCAGGATGGTCCGTGCTTTTCTGCTGAAGGGGAGGGGGGAGTTGGCTGACGGGTCGGCATGAAAAATCGTTTATTTGAGATATAAAGCTAATAAAATTCTTGAGATCTGCTGGATGTCATCGATACTAAAGTGCAGGATACCCGACTGAAAGAAATTCGCTTGCAGCACGTGCGATTTGTTGACAGCAAAGTAGTCCGCGAGTGACGTCACAGTGAAAATAACCAGTGTTTCAGTGTATCTTCAGTCGAAAAAGCCAACAAAATCTGAATTATTTTAATGTTAAAAAAAAGTCAGGATAAAGTAGTACAACAGAAGTATATAACAGGGGCGGCGGAACCGGGGGGGCCAGGGGGGGGCCAGGCCCCCCCAATATTCAGAGAGGGGGGGCCAAGGACCACTTTGGCCCCCCCAATAATTTCGCTTAACCACTTGGTCTCCATAATAATTTCGCTCAGCACTAACGCCTATGCATGTGCACGGGTAGCCTAATATTAAATGCCATGAACCGATTCCGAGTAACGAATAACAGCTGTGACGTGCGCGAAGTTTCGTACGAGGGAAATTTGACCCAAATGTTGATATCCGAGGAAACCCGAACTTCAAAAAGTCGTTGTGGCTCGAAGTTATGTCTGTGGCTCGCACATTTCGCCAAGTTAATAAATATGCAGAGAAGGCTGTCGGAAATCTTCGGGAAAAGTGAGTTATAATCATATGCAAATCGGCCCAAAATGACCCCAATATGATAAGCTTTAAAGTCACGAAGTTTCAGCTCCCTCGGTTTTGTAGTTTCGGAGCAGCAGATTTTTTTTTTTTTTTAGCGTTTCGGAAGAGTTGAAAATAGGAAAACTCGCTGTGAATTATCACCCCTAATAGGCCTCGGAAATGCTCTAAAATGCGTTAAATGGACGCTAAAATTTCGGGGGAGGACCCCCGGACCCCCCGTTTCGCGGGAGGGGGACACCCCCTCCCGGTCCCACCCCCGGTTTGGCCCCCCCAATATTTAACTCCTTCCGCCGCCCCTGTATAATAAAAAGAAAATCACCTGTTTCTTGACGAATACCATAAATATTTCATCTCGTGGGGTGAGAAAATTGGCATTTTCACTCGTGGCTTCGCCACTCGTGAAAATACCAATTTTCTCACCCCACTCGATGAAATATTTATGGTATTCGTCAAGGAACAGGTGATATCCTCTATATATTATTTCATGGATTACCTAATGTCTCGTATATCAATTGTAACTTTTCTAATTATAAAATTTAAATGTTAATTTTACTAAAATTGTAAAAAACTGTGACCAAATAAATAATATATATTATGACACGCTTGTTTTTCATCATTTATCTTTTCATACAGGGCATGGCATTTACAAATACAAATCCACTATTGGTCCCAACACGAGCAAAGCAGGTAACATTCATAAGCTCTCATTTTCTAGCATCGTAAATAGGATGCTGTTAAAGATCAGGAATTGTAAATAAACTGATACTGAGAACTGCTTCGATCTGCCAAACATGAAAACATATCAATGCAAACTCTTTGATCATACGTATATGTTAATTTCCAAGAATCTTTGATAGCTTACTGTTAAATTATGTTCGAAATTATCATTATATCTGAAGACAGTTTATTTTAGATTAACATAACTAATCGTGGCAGCCTTGGCAATGCATGCGACGGCATTCCTGAGCAGTGCTGAAGACTGAATTGTAAGACATACCGCGTTGATAAACAGTTGTATTATATTTAGTTTAATAAGCTATTGTCCTATTTGTCCGTTTGTACACGTTTACCACGAATGTGACTCTGAAAGTACTTGAAATATCCACAGTTTCTTAACGTGGTAAGCTGAACCCGTGCACTGCCAAAATGCTTGGATATGGATATGCCGTTTTCGCTTTCTAGCGAATGATATGTTGTCTTTGTTGTACTTTTCAGAAAGCCCTGGGGTCCAATTCTCTGTCTCTGAGCGCCCCTGGCACTAATAATGACATGTTCTTGTTGGACATGGCGACAACGAGAGTAGCTATGGGAAAGGTGAATGTATATTAGGAAAGCATTTAACATTGATACTTCCAAATCAGGGGATTTACATTTATTGGATTCCTCCACATGTACCACCTTGTTGTTGAGTGCAGAAAACCTGAAATAGGTGACAGAAAGCAATATAATATATATAAAATACCAGCGTCCAGTCCGTTATTCAATATTCAGCCCTCGTCTATTAACGAATGTTCGCGTCCGTAAGCCAAGGACGTAATTCATATATAACAGGATTAACACCAAATACATAACACAATTATAGTATATATACACAAAGGCTAGATTCCTACACGAGAGAAGCGGTCAACAGTTTGCAATGATGCCGGCAAGACATGATTATCCGCAAATATCAAATCCGTATCGCTGATCAGTATTCTTAGTACATACGAGTTTCGCTGTTAAGTCGTTATGTAGAGAATGATGCATCTCAGTCACGCTTTGATTACGACTGTTCATATGAACGCATCTGGTCATCCAAAATAAATTATATCTTGAGTCTTCGCTCTTAGTTGAACACGGCAGACAATGTGCGTGAAAATAATGCGAGCGACCGCTTCATGCGATGGTCTTCCAATCTTACTATATTTCTCAGACCGCGTGGACGATATCGATTCCAACACCGTCACTGTGAAGGCGAGGGAAATTCATTACAATAAAAGTGTTTTTCAAAACATGACGGTAGCGTAACACTGCTACTTGGTGTTAATATTTATTGAACATTGTTGTTTCCAGATAGACTTGGCGAAGATGACTAACACACCTGCCCCTGAAAGTTGGGGATTAGATGGCAATGGTCAGGTAATTCATTAATAGAAATCCCCTAATGCTGCCGTTTCCCTATCAATTACCACAGTTTACCTTCACACAGTGGGTTAACCATACGAATCCCAAAAGTCAAGAATATAAGACTGTATGATTAGTTGAATTCCTTCCAAGCTTCTACACAGGCTAATGCAAATCCCGGATATTTGTATGAAAATTTGAATTGACCAATCATGATTACGGACCCGAACATTCGTTTCTGCATAGAAAAGTAAGTAAAAACTATTTTGTTTCATGTCAGATTATTATTTACTAATTTATCGGCCAGTTTTTGCGAAGAAAACACGCGAATAAAATAAAAAAAATTGAAAATGACAAAATTGTGACGTCATCATGGAGGTCATTTTGGAAAAAAAAATCATTTTCTAGCAGAGCTTGACCAAAAAATATAATGTGGTAAGTTTCAGTACTCAGGGATAGCGAAAATATGTTGGGAACACTTTCGGCTCCCCGATCCCAGGCTGCAGTACACCGCAAAAGGCCAGAGAGGGTTAAAACTGTAAGATATCACGTGATGCACTGTTATTTCTATAAATATAAATAATCACATACGTACCGATTCTAACACTTCCGCTTAATTTAATCCACCCGGACTTGAAACCCCCCGGGTTGAATAGATATACGCTGGTTGTTCATCACATCCCTTTAGATATGAATTCTATACCTTACTACCTGCAGTAAACGGGATGGAAATACAGGATACGATACGTTATGTTTTACTTTGTTTTTCTAATTATTTAGCTGGAATATCAAAGCAGAATGGAGGATATTATCATTGGAAACTATAGTTACGTTATCTGTAGAAGATATGGACGGTGAAATATACACTGTACAATTTTGCTGTAAGTTTTAAATTAATTTACTGTAGCTTTAGTGCAACAAAAGGGCGAGTAATTTAATGTCAAATGTACGGTAAATATTGTGAGTTTACAATAAATTACTGTAAAAATTACATTAAATAGTGTATCTTTCAACAGTTACTGTACATTCTAAATTAAAATACTGGCAACTTTGCTGCAATAAAAATGCAGTAAATTACAGTGTGAGCCTTTTTATCCTATTCAGGTATGTAATGATCCTGATGTAATACGACATAAAGGTGGTCTCCCGCCACTCGGAGGATCGGAGGAAACAGGTAATATTGAGAGTCTGAAACAGGTGTTTGCCTTCAGCTCCCTGAAAGAGATATTAGTACGGTAGTAAAAAAAAGTATGTACTCGTTGTTGCCAAATTAAAAATGGTGGATGGGTGTCATAATTGCATCTGTTGTCTACAATATTTACAACGTAGCAGGACAACATAGGACAAAGAGACTTGACACGGCCACACAAGGTCAATGTTCATCATATATGTATGGATTCGGATGCTGAAAATTACTGGCAACAGGTGCGATAGTTGATGAGGAAAATCCTTATGGACGACTGTTGTCTAACGAATAACCTGTGTCTTCCATATAGAGCCTTCATTCAGTCTTCCTAGGAACTGTATGGTGACCCTTATCAATTCGTACAGTCCAGCACGTTATTAATCTACCTCCCATCGACTTGAACTGACGCCTTTATTGTCCCCCGCCGCAACGCGGCCGGGGACTTTAAAATGGTTCTTGCTTCTATGTTTCCGTGCATGCACGGACATGTCCGTGCAAATACTTCGCAAGCGATAACTTCTAAATGCTTTGTCGGATTCTTGCGAAATTTGGCATCTGCATTCTTTGCGACAAGACGTCTCTTGGTATTACGTTTCAGCAAGATCCGCATGTAGGTGGCGCCACTGGGGTTCTTGCTTCTATGTTTCCGTGCATGCACGGACATGTCCGTGCAAATACTTCGCAAGCGATAACTTCTAAATGCTTTGTCGGATTCTTGCGAAATTTGGCATCTGCATTCTTTGCGACAAGACGTCTCTTGGTATTACGTTTCAGCAAGATCCGCATGTAGGTGGCGCCACTGGGTTCTTGCTTCTATGTTTCCGTGCATGCACGGACATGTCCGTGCAAATACTTCGTAAGCAATAACTTCTAAATGCTTTGTCGGATTCCTCCGAAATTTGGCATCTGCATTCTTTGCGACAAGATGTCTCTTGGTATTTCATTTCAGCAAGATCCGCCTGTAGGTGGCGCCACTGGGTCTTGTTCCAATCTTTAGTGCATGTCCGTGCAAATACTTCGTAAGCGATAACTCCTAAATGCTTTGTCGGATTCCTCCGAAATTTGGCATCTGCATTCTTTGCGACAAGACGTCTGTTGGTATTACGTTTCAGCAAGATCCGCCTGTAGGTGGCGCCACTGGGTCTTGTTCCAATCTTCTGTGCATGTCCGTGGTTTCCATTCAAATTCTTCACAAGCGATAATTTCCAAATGCTTTGTCTAATAATTAGGCATCCCTAAATGCCTAAATGCGTTTGCCATTTGTTCTTCTTTCTTCCGCTTCTCGCTGTTTTAAATTTCATGTCGCTTTAAATGAAGGACACCATTTTCTTAAATTTGCTGTCCAGTCCTTCTATGCCACATCATATGATTTACACTAAAGCTTTTGCAGGAATCATATTTTTTTTCAGAAGTATAATATGAAATAACTGGCAGGGGAATCCCGCAGTACCGAACCTGTGTTAGTTTTGAATTTTGTGTAGTCTTAAATGAAGGACATTTCCTTCAACTTTGCTATGAAATCATTCTATTCCACATCATATGATTTACCCTAAAGCTTTTGCATGAACCTTATTATATTTCAGAAATATAATATGAAATAACTGGCGGGGAAATCCCCGCAGTACCGGACCCCTGTTTTTTAAAATTTCGTGTCGTCTTAAATGAAGGACAACATTTTCTTCAATTTTGTTATCAAATAATTGTATCTCACATCATATGATTTACCCTGAAGCTTCTGCAGGAACCATTTGTGTCCACAGTGTAACTTACTATATTAATTACAACTGAGTTCTTAAAGTTTGGGTGCACACTGTGCATATGATCAATTTCCTGAATTGAATTGAATTCCACCTTGTGGTTTTTCGGACTGTGATAGATGATGGCATGCAGTTGTCAGTGTGGTTGTTTCATGTACAGGGAGCTTTCTATGGCTTTCATGTCAGCACACCTACCACTACCCTCAAGAAGAGCATGTCCCCATCCCCAGGGCGCCGAGCCGCACCCTCTATCTCCCAAACTAGCCCTCGCCCGACCCTCATATATTGTGTTTGAGCATACATGTATCCAATATATCTTGGCAGAAGCTGAAATTTGTGTGTTGTCTGCAATATCCTTCAACTTTGCTATGAAATCATTCTATTCCACATCATATGATTTACCCTAAAGCTTTTGCATGAACCTTATTATATTTCAGAAGTATAATATGAAATAACTGGTGGGGAAATCCCCGCAGTACCGAACCCCTGTTTTTTATGCCCCCCCCCCCCCCCTCTAACTAGAGGGGGGGCATATAGCGATCGCTTTGTCCGTCCGTCCGAATATCTTGTCCGGGCAATATCTCGGTTAATATTTCATGGACAGGATTGAAACTTGCATGGACTGTGGCCAGTGGCTCGTAGTTGTGCAGCGTAGAGTTTTTTTCGAGTTCCGTTATAATTTTCAAGAGTTATGGCCCTTTTTCTGAAATCTCTGTGAATGGGTCTTGTCCGGGCTGTATCTTGGTTAATGTTGTATGGACAAGTATGAAATTTGCATGATATGTGGTTAGTGACCCACAGTTGTGCAGCGTAAAGTTTCTCCACGTTTCGCTCATATTTTCAAAACTTATGGCCCTTTGTTCCTGAATTCTTCATGAATCGAGACTTGTCCGGGCTGGATCTCGGTTAATATTGTATGGACAATTATGAAATTTGCAGGATGTGTGGTCAGTGCCCTATAGTTGTGCAGCGTGAAGTTTCTCCACGTTTCGCATATATTTTAAAGAGTTATGGCCCTTTTTCCTTCAAATCTTTGTGAATTGGAACTTGTCCGGGCTGGATCTCGGTTAATATTGTATGGACAATTATGAAATTTGCAGGATATATGGTCCGTGCCCTGTAGTTGTGCGGCGTGAAGTTTCTCCACATTTCGCCTATATTTTCAAGAGTTATGGCCCTTTTTCTTCAAATCTTTGTGAATTGGGATTTGTAAGTCTGGATCTCGGTTAATATTAATTATTGTATGAACAAGTATGAAATTTGCATGATATGTGGTCAGTGACCCATAGGTATGCAGCGTGAAGTTACTCTGTTTTTGGTTATATTTTCAAAAGTTATGGCCCTTTGTTTAAACCTAAGTGAATGGGATATATTTATTTGTCCAAGCTGGATCTCAGTCCATAACCGATTTGAACCGGGAAAATGGCTATATTATATGTTACATTCCAAAGCAGACAACATAGGTCCTGAAGTATGAAATTGCCCCAAAAACAGTGAATTGGGTGCAAAATTGTTGTCAGTGTGGTTGTTTCATGTACAGGGAGCTTTCTATGGCTTTCATGTCAGCACACCTACCACTACCCTCAAGAAGAGCATGTCCCCATCCCCAGGGCGCCGAGCCACACCCTCTATCTCCCAAACTAGCCCTCGCCCGACCCTCGTATATTGTGGTTGAGCATACATGTATATATCTCCAATATATCTTGGCAGAAGCTGAAATTTGTGTGTTGTCTGCAATATTGGGATAATTGCAACCCCAAAAGATTTCAATTTATCAGGCACAGACCCATGTTTTTGTATTTGGTAAATGGATCCCTTGTCTACATGTATATATTTTTGCTTGGAATTGTTTTTCTTGCCAATCCGCTTCTGGGTGGCGCCACCTTGGGCCAAATTAAATTGCATCTCCAGACAATAACTTTTGAAAACCTTAAGCATTCTTTCCGAATTTGGTGTGGTGGTACCTTGTCTCAAGATCTGGCTTGAGAATGTTTTTCATGTTGATGGGGGAACTACCTGAAAGCTAAGTTAAGTGTTTCCAGACAATAACTTTTAAAAACCTGAACCGATTCATTCCAAATTTGGTGTGTAGGTACCTCGCCTCAATTTCTCGTTTGGCATTTTTTTTCATGCCGACCCACTTATAGGTGGTGCCACCTGGGGGTAAATTTAAAATTGTTTCCAGACAATAACTTTTTAATACTTAATAATGAACTTGGTATACATGTACCTTACCTGAAGGTTTCACTTGGTATTGTTTTTCTTGTCGATCTGCTCATAGGTGGCACCACCTGTAGGCCAAGTTAACATTTTCTGTTTCCCATGTCAAGGGATCTTGCTTCAAGATCTCGTTTGGGATTATTTTTTATGCCTATCTGCCTACACATGGTGCTACCTGAGGGCCAAGGTAAAATTGCATTTCCGGACAGTAATTGTTGGACCTTAATGGATTCTTTTAAATTTGGTATGTGGATACCCTCAAGTTATCTTATGGGGCCATGTTAATGATGTTTTTCCTCAGTTTTACGTTTTTACTTTCTTCACAAATTATGAATGTTTCCTTTACTAAAGATGCAAAAGGCATGCCTCCAATCGTATTCGATCGACTGTATCTAGTTGCATATGCATTCCTTGTGACAAGATGTTGATTGGTATTGCGTTTCAGAAAGATCTGCCTGTTGGTGGCACCATTAGGGTTCTTTCCGCTCTTTTCTGCTGCAAGCAATAACTTTGAAACGCTTTGAAATGTTGCTCGAAATTTGGTTTCCGGGTAATAACTTGAGCACTGCTCATCAAATTCTTCCCAAATTAGGCATGCATATACATTGTACCTTGCCACGAGATGTTGCTTGGGAGTGCGTTATCCGCTTCTGCTCAGAAAGTGACGCCACCTGATGACAAAATCTGAGATTTGTTTTTGGCCAATAACTTGAGAACTGCATGCTCATCGGATTCTTCTCAAATTTAGCATGCATTTACATGTACCATGCCGGGAGATGTTGCATGGCATTGCCTTTCACTCACTTGCACTTACAGGTGGTGCCACCTGGTGGCAAAATCCCAAATTTGTCTCCGGGTAATAACATGACCTAAGATGTCGCTTGAGATTGCATTTCGCCCACTTGCGCCTATAGGTGGCGCCATCAGGTGTTAAAATCAAAATTTGTTTTCAGCTATTAACTTGAGAACTGCTCATCGGAATCTCCTCAAATTTAGCATGCATGATTGCGTTTCGCTCACTTTTACTTACAGGTGGTGCCACTTGGTGGCGAAATACCACATTTGTTTCCGGGTAATAACTTGGGAACCGCTCGTCAGATTCTTCTTAAATCTGGTATGAATATATCGTGACATATGATGTCGCTTAGGATTGCGTTTCGCCCGCTTGTGCTTACAGGTAGCACCACCTCGTGTCGAATCTAAATTTGATTTCGCTCATCAGGTTTTTCTCCAATTTGGTATGCAGGTACCATGCTATGATATGTCCCTTGAGATTGTATTTCACCTGCTTTTGCATACTGGTGGCGACACCTGGTGGAAAAAACTGAAATTTGTTTCTGGCAATAATTTGACAACTGCTCATTGGATTCTTCTCAAATTTGGTATTCATGTGTCATAAGATGTCACTTGGGATTGTGTTTCGCACACTTGTGCATACAAATCTAAATTTGGTTTCCGGGCAATAACCCCGGCTCTTCAGATTCTTCCCAAAGTTTGTATGCTGATACACCATGTCATCAAATGATCCTTGGGATTGCATTTCGCCCACTTGGACCTACAGGTGGCGACACCTGGTGGCAAATTTAAAATTTGGTTTCCGGACAATAGGTTGAGGATGCATTCAGCTTCTTGTCAAATTTGGTTTTCCTAATATGCCTTGAGATGTCACTTGGGGTCGCTTCTCGGTTACATACATGTAATTTCCATGCTTCATTGCATGGAAGCTAATTTACAGAAGCAAAAAATGTTCAGTCAACCGTTCTAAGTTGATTTTAAAACTTGGGAAGGCAGAATTAAGACCCTCTACATCCAACGCCTATGAAGTATAGCAGTTGCCTCCCTCATGTATATCCCCTCGAGACCAACAATGCTAAAAAATATTGCTGCCATTTCGGCGGGGGACTTGGCATCCTCTGGCTGCTTGTTTATATGTAAATACTTTTGGTGTGAAGATCTACAGCCTCCGAGTGGCAAAACAGAAAAAAAAACTTGATCTTATTAATAAAATGATTAACAATCTGCCCAAGAAAATAGTGTGTTTTATCTGGCGACGAAATGTCGGGTTTAGCGCATGCATATATTTTCTGAATTTATATAACCATACTACTCATGAATAATTTCATCCTAAAAAAACATCTGCCTATTCCTTTCAGGAGGTTACAAAGGTTATGGACTTGCATTGATGATCGAAATTTTATCCGCCGTCCTCAGTGGAGCTGACTACGGATTAAACGTCACCACACCTGTAGTAAGTAAACGGTATAATTCCGTTGATGAGAGTCAAAGAACAAAGATAATTGTGTCATGCAATCTTATCTTTCGTTAGTACAAGTATAGTAGTGTAAAAATACCGAAATCGTTAACCCCTTGCATTTTTGACAGGATGATTGCTTTCATATGATTTATGTTACGAAAATGTAAGGTCTTAGCCACTATGGTTGGTGCATTGGTTAAAAATTCGAAACGAGGACAGAACAGTGTAGTTCTTGCAAATCAGATAATTCTTGGGTATTTCTTTCGGCGATTTATGAATCTCCGAAGGATTACCTGTTTTCTTGAGCTTTGGGCGGCAATCTACCTGTATTGGCGTCCGAATAATGAATTTAACAATTTAGATGAACTATCAATAAATCTATGCAAATTCCTCGGAAGGTCAACGCGAATGAAAAGCGATACTTTTCTAAAAAAAGTAATGATTTTTTTTCGAATTTAAAGCGCTTGTGACCATCTTGTAGTCAGGCGATATTCATTGACCTCCATGCCGTCAAACCTCACTTATTGGCGGTAAACACCATAGTTTTGCGGCAAAGAAATCGGATTGTCATTTTGTTTTTCAGAAACGCGGCTTCCAATCGCTTCAAACGTATCGTGTAAACACCCCCTTGCCACAAATACACGATCCATCGCCTCCCACGAGCGTTCCATTGATTATAATGTATTCTTATGGTTTTTACATACTGATGAAATTTCTACATGCGACTCTGACATACAGATGCGCTCAGTTCTTTCCTTGCATACCAGTCTCCAAACCCTGAAAGAACGCAAAAAATAATGTTTCTCCCATAATACTTCTCCCGAAACGCGCCCTAGTGGCATTTTGGTGAGAGGTAAGATTTGATTATCAGAAGAACTGTAATGCGATCGGCACTTTCCATCAAATAACTCTCATGGCAACTTTCTTTCGTATTTCCGGTTGACTCTACACCTTCATGGGGCAATACATCAAGCTTAAACCTTCATACAACACTTCCGAGAAGAAAACCTGAACTCGACAACAACAACATGCTCAAACCGCCGACCAGCTGCCAGACAATGTCAATACGGGACCGACACGAGACGTCGACGATGTTGAGTTAAATTGACTCATTGGACTCAATTCTCTTTTCATCAACGTCCATGGCGTTGTTAAGCTGTCCAGGTGACATTTTGGTGAAAAACCAAGTTTTTATGTTGTACCCCAGTCTTGTAAATCCACGGATTCATATCTCATAGAACAAATATCCTAGCAGCCGGTCCGTTTATTTATGTCTGGAACTGTTCAACACAAGCCTATTCGATGGATAACAACTTCTTTATTGCTGTGGAGATGACGTTTCGTTGGAGATACTTCCAACATTTTCAAAGCTCATTAGCTTTGAAACACTTGGAAGTATTGCCACGAAACGTTACGATAACAAGTGACGTCCAAGACAGAAAGCCAGCATACCCAGGAACATTCAAAGACTACTATGTGATCGCAAGCAGTTTTAATTGGAAATGTTTACCAGTGTCACTTTCGGGTGAGAAAAAATGCTTGTCATTCGCATTGACGTTCCCAGGAATTTGAATAGATTAATGATAGTTCATCTGAAATGTTACACTGTCCGAATTTCAGAACATGTAATCCTCAGACATTATGAACCGTCGATAATAAATCTGGAATAAAAGTACCTTGTTCCGTCAAAGTTTCTAATATTTTACCAATGCACCAACCATTGAAGCCGAGACTTTGTGCACGTGTGCACATTGTTTATTAAGGGCTCAGATCACTAAAAAATAGTCCCGGTCCGTTAACCCCCCTCTAGGCAACCTCTGCCGGAGAATTGACTTTTTTTCAATATTTTTTCCAGTTTCTGTTGGGATGAATAATTGAAGGCCAGTGGTATGTGATTGGAGTATGATATGTGTTTGGTTTCGCTGTGAGTTTGATTTTAACTCAAGGCATAATAAGACGTTGCTAAGAGGGAATATTTGGGTGCTTGTGCACCGCTTTCTGAAAGCAGAGAATAAAGCCATAATTATGACGTCATTTGTACGAGAGCACATAACTCAAAATTTCGATGGGCGACCCCCGTCAAGAAGTTTCTCGGGTTGTAGCAATTGAATTAAAGTACTTCTTGCCGAAATATGGGAGCCTGGACTTCCTTAGGGAATCGACGAGATGCAATTACGTTAGCATTGCCGCCAATGTAAATCTTTCAGTGGTTCCAGCCCTTAAATAGCCTTATATTGGCCTACGGGTCATGTGAGTTTTTGTCAGTGCGTTGGCATCTTTTTCCAACACTATTAGACAGGTCCCCTCTAATCTAAGGTATTCTCCTGTCAAAGTTTCCAATGTGATTTTACCATGTTATACTTACACTGTAAGAATTGGCGACATGTTTAACGTCTCAAAATGAAACATGAATTTGTTCCAACTTTTGGGACATGTGAGTACGTACATATTTCATTTTGAAACGGCTTCATGTTTCAATTTGAAACACGTCTCATCCTCATATGTGTTAATGATGTCTCAATATGAGACATGTAGTCGTTGAAACATGTGACATTCTGCACAGTGAAACATGTGTTGTCTCAATCAGAAACATGTTACGGCCGACTACATGTTTCAAAATGAAATGGGACATGTCGCAAGAGAAACGGGTCCAAACATGTCCCAAACTTGGAAGTGTTTCAAAATAGTCTATCACCCATTACACGTTTCATCAGATCGCCAGATCGCATGTGAAAGAAACAGAAATACACGAAACATTTATTAAATTCAACTTGCATCAGTTTTTATTCTCTTATCTTATGGAAGTCAAACTCAGGTATAAACCAACAATAACCATAGGCTACAGACAGGAACATATATAAGAGAAAAGCTTGCTCACCAGGTTAACAATGAACATGATAATTCCAGACAGATACAAGTTCGGTACATCATAAATCCTGATGTGAACCAATTTATATTAGCGTGCAAATTGTTCGTGACAATGATGTGCTGAAGGTTTGGTGAACTAGATCACTGATTCATACCAAATGATACATTTACATTCAAATATTAACCAAAATAATAATTTACCGAAGTTTCCACATCGGTCTGTTGACATTACACAGCCTAATCCAGCACACAGGAGGAGACAGTTCTCAACAGGGGTACTATATTACCACATACAGATATCGACCATACCTGCTGATTTAGATACACTAATGTCTGTAACTTGAAACTTTCTCACGGTAAATCTCTCCGCCGAGATAGTCGTTGGAATTCCATTCCGTTTCGGGGAATGGAATACGGATCGCGGATGATTATTAAAATCACGGAGTCCTGGACTCGTTTCGAGTTGTTGCAACAGTGGGCACATTCAGTGAGGAAGGAGGAACATTGTTTCACACACCAACAATAAAATAATATCCCCTCTCTCTCCTCCTGGTTTCATCTTCGCATATCCAAGTCGAACACTGCACGTGTTGCCTTGGCTGAACATAACACAATATCTGATCAGAATTATAGTGAGTTTGGTGATGTCATAGCGCCATAAATATTCCGTGATCCATATTAGGAGGAGTGCAACGTATGACCTCTTTTATAAAATTCAAATTTGATTGGCTATTCGAAAGAAATTAACATCAATACAACCAGTCCACCACTTGCCATATTTGGAAATAACACAGACTGACATCAAAGAAAATCCTCGCTGTATTGTGTTGGCAAGTTCCTATCTTGATTGGCTATATGATTTACTCTATTCATTAGGTAAAGGTAAATGACGGAACGTTAGTGTAGTATTTATAACTTGAAAAGTAAAGATACCTGGTTTGGTGTCATTTGTGTCACACAATGACCGAATCCCGCGCAAGGCTGTAATCATATATAGAGCAATCGTATTGACTATGTCCAGAAAATCTCCTGATGCGCTACACACATTTAAAATACTGGATGTATAGATTCGGCCACACAGCGAACACAGTTGTTTTTCTTCAAATGAGAAACAATGTCACACTTTTTTATAGCAACCCTGCTGTGTATTTTGTTGGTATGAATATGCTTAACCCTTCCAAACATGAAGGGGCATCATGCCCTCAATGCAAACTTTTTACGCTATATCTCTGAAACAACAAATTATTAGACACTGCTCGATTTTACAGCTTATTATATTCGAGGCAGCTTTTCCCTATTCGCATACCCCTCCCAGAAAAGGATCATTCGTAAATTTAAAGCGGCGGTCATGTGAGGCACAAGAAAAGTGGTTTTTTTCGAGATTTTTTTGTGTGGATAATAGAGTGCATGAACTATTTTATTTTACATCAGATAATTCTTCCCTAATGTGTCATGTAGTTTACTTCGGAGAACGTATCACAAATGAACAAAATGGAAAATCTGACCGATAAACCGACCAAAAATTCATATTTAGAATATGACGTAACTGTGAAGTGTAGATTGGATTTTTTGGATGTTTGCACTTTCTAGCAGAGCGGACCCCAAGATATATAAAGACCAGAAATAAATTTTAGGAAGCCAGTGCTTCCATGCATCAAACAGCATTATCCGTCTTTTATACTTTGTTTCTTCAGACATGTCGCCTTTGCGACTCGGTTGTACTTGTTTCGGCTTTGATGTTTCAAACACGTCTTATAAGTTGGCGCCCAGTTCCCAGTTCACAGTTCACTATTCAAGTAGCAAATCAGGGGAGCAGTCAGTAATTCGCGGATAATACATTATTGTTTAATAGTGCCATTACGGCACGTAGTAGACAATTCATCTTTGGTACATAGACTATACAGGTAGAGGGTTACAATATGGTGCCACTAGTTTCTCAATCCGACACCAGGGGGTGCTGTTCTGAATAAGGAAATGGCCTATACGGCCATTAAATCAAAGAGTTGAGCCCCCATATTTGGTATATATACTATACTCATAGAGTGCTACAAAATGGTGCCATTAGTTTCTCGATACGACACCAGGGGGCGCTGTTCTGAATAAGGAAATGAATAAGGAAATGGCCTATACGGCCATTAAATCAAAGAGTTGAGCCCCCATATTTGGTACATATACTATACTCATAGAGTGCTACAAAATAGTGCCACTAGTTTCTCGATCCGACACCAGGGGGCGCTGTTCTGAATAAGGAAATGAATAAGGAAATGGCCTATACGGCCATTAAATCAAAGAGTTGAGCCCCCATATTCGGTACATATACTATACCATAGAGTGCTACAAAATGGTGCCACTGTTTCTCGATACGACACCAGGGGGCGCTGTTCTGAATAAGGAAATGAATAAGGAAATGGCCTATACGGCCATTAAATCAAAGAGTTGAGCCCCCATATTTGGTACATAGACTATACTCATAGAGTGCTACAAAATGGTACCACTAGTTTCTCGATCCGACACCAGGGGGCGCTGTTCTGAATAAGGAAATGAATAAGGAAATGGCCTATACGGCCATTAAATCAAAGAGTTGAGCCCCCATATTTGGTACATATACTATACTCATAGAGTGCTACAAAATAGTGCCACTAGTTTCTCGATCCGACACCAGGGGGCGCTGTTCTGAATAAGGAAATGAATAAGGAAATGGCCTATACGGCCATTAAATCAAAGAGTTGAGCCCCCATATTCGGTACATATACTATACTCATGGAGTGCTACAAAATGGTGCCACTAGTTTCTCGATACCACACCAGGGGGCGCTGTTCTGAATAAGGAAATGAATAAGGAAATGACCTATACGGCCATTAAATCAAAGAGATGAGCCCACATATTTGGTACATATACTATACTCATAGAGTGCTACAAAATAGTGCCACTAGTTTCTCGATCCGACATAAGGGGGCGCTGTTCTGAATAAGGAAATGGCCTATACGGCCATTAAATCAAAGAGTTGAGCCCCCATATTTAGAACATATACTATACTCATAAAGTGCTACAAAATGGTGCCACTAGTTTCTCGATCCGACACCAGGGGGCGCTGTTCTGAATAAGGAAATGAATAAGGAAATGGCCTATACGGCCATTAAATCAAAGAGTTGAGCCCCCATATTCGGTACATATACTATACTCATAGAGTGCTACAAAATGGTGACACTAGTTTCTCGATACGACACCAGGGGCGCTGTTCTGAATAAGGAAATGAATAAGGAAATGGCCTATACGGCCATTAAATCAAAGAGTTGAGCCCCCATATTTGGTACATATACTATACTCATAGAGTGCTACAAAATAGTGCCACTAGTTTCTCGATCCGACATCAGGGGGCGCTGTTCTGAATAAGGAAATGAATAAGAAAATGGCCTATACGGCCATTAAATCAAAGAGTTGAGCCCCCATATTTGGTACATATACTATACTCATAGAGTGCTACAAAATGGTGCAACTAGTTTCTCGATACGACACCAGGGGGCGCTGTTCTGAATAAGGAAATGAATAAGGAAATGCCCTATACGGCCATTAAATCAAAGAGTTGAGCCCCCATATTTGGTATATATACTATACTCATAGAGTGCTACAAAATGGTGGCACTAGTTTCTCGATACGACACCAGGGGGCGCTGTTCTGAATAAAGAAATGAATAAGGAAATGGCCTATACGGCCATTAAATCAAAGAGTTGAGCCCCCATATTTGGTACATATACTATACTCATAGAGTGCTACAAACTAGTGCCACTAGTTTCTCGATGCGACACCAGGGGGCGCTGTTCTGAATAAGGAAATGGCCTATACGGCCATTAAAACAAAGAGTTGAGCCCCCATATTTGGTACATATACTATACTCATAGAGTGCTACAAAATGGTGCCACTAGTTTCTCGATACGACACCAGGGGGCGCTGTTCTGAATAAGGAAATGAATAAGGAAATGGCCTATACGGCCATTAAATCAAAGAGTTGAGCTCCCATATTCGGTACATATACTATACTCATAGAGTGCTACAAAATGGTGCCACTGGTTTCTCGATACGACACCAGGGGGCGCTGTTCTGAATAAGGAAATGAATAAGGAAATGGCCTATACGGCCATTAAATCAAAGAGTTGAGCCCCCATATTTGGTACATATACTATACTCATAGAGTGCTACAAAAAAGTGCCACTAGTTTCTCGATCCGACATCAGGGGGCGCTGTTCTGAATAAGGAAATGGCCTATACGGCCATTAAATCAAAGAGTTGAGCCCCCATATTTGGTACATATACTATACTCATAGAGTGCTACAAAATGCTGCCACTAGTTTCTCGATACGACACCAGGGGGCGCTGTTCTGAATAAAGAAATGAATAAGGAAATGGCCTATACGGCCATTAAATCAAAGAGTTGAGCCCCCATATTCGGTACATATACTATACTCATGGAGTGCTACAAAATGGTGACACTAGTTTCTCGATACGACACCAGGGGGCGCTGTTCTGAATAAGGAAATGAATAAGGAAATGACCTATACGGCCATTAAATCAAAGAGTTGAGCCCCCATATTTGGTACATATACTATACTCATGGAGTGCTACAAAATAGTGCCACTAGTTTCTCGATCCGACATCAGGGGGCGCTGTTCTGAATAAGGAAATGAATAAGGAAATGGCCTATACGGCCATTAAATCAAAGAGTTGAGCCCCCATATTTAGTACATATACTATACTTATAAAGTGCTACAAAATAGTGCCACTAGTTTCTCGATCCGACACCAGGGGGCGCTGTTCTGAATAAGGAAATGAATAAGGAAATGGCCTATACGGCCATTAAATCAAAGAGTTGAGCCCCCATATTCGGTACATATACTATACTCATAGAGTGCTACAAAATGGTGACACTAGTTTCTCGATACGACACCAGGGGGCGCTGTTCTGAATAAGGAAATGAATAAGGAAATGGCCTATACGGCCATTAAATCAAAGAGTTGAGCCCCCATATTTGGTACATATACTATACTCATAGAGTGCTACAAAATAGTGCCACTATTTTCTCGATCCGACATCAGGGGGCGCTGTTCTGAATAAGGAAATGGCCTATACGGCCATTAAATCAAAGACTTGAGCCCCCATATTTGGTACATATACTATACTCATAGAGTGCTACAAAATGGTGCCACTAGTTTCTCGATACGACACCAGGGGACGCTGTTCTGAATAAGGAAATGAATAAGGAAATGGCCTATACGGCCATTAAATCAAAGAGTTGAGCCCCCATATTTGGTATATATACTATACTCATAGAGTGCTACAAAATGGTGCCATTAGTTTCTCGATACGACACCAGGGGGCGCTGTTCTGAATAAGGAAATGAATAAGGAAATGGCCTCTACGGCCATTAAATCAAAGAGTTGAGCCCCCATATTTGGTACATATACTATACTCATAGAGTGCTACAAAATAGTGCCACTAGTTTCTCGATCCGACACCAGGGGGCGCTGTTCTGAATAATGAAATGAATAAGGAAATGGCCTATACGGCCATTAAATCAAAGAGTTGAGCCCCCATATTTGGTACATAGACTATACACGTAGAGGGTTACAATATGGTGCCACTATTTTCTCGATCCGACACCAGGGGGCGCTGTTCTGAATAAGGAAATGAATAAGGAAATGGCCTCTACGGCCATTAAATCAAAGAGTTGAGCTACATGACTGAGTACCTCTTCTTACCACTCATGGAGTGCTACAAATGGTGCCACTAGTTTCTCGATACGACACCAGGGAGCGCTGTTCTGAATAAGGAAATGAATAAGGAAATGACCTATACGGCCATTAAATCAAGAGTTGAGCTACATATTTGGTACATATACTATACTCATAGAGTGCTACAAAATAGTGCCACTAGTTTCTCGATCCGACATCAGGGGCGCTGTTCTGAATAAGGAAATGAATAAGGAAATGGCCTATACGGCCATTAAATCAAGAGTCGAGGCCCATATTTTAGATACATATACTATCTTTTTATAAAGTGCACCAATAGTGCACTGGTTTTCTCAGATAGGCACTCAGGGCTGAGCCTCGAGATAAAGAAATGAATAAGGAAATGGCCTATACGGCCATTAAATCAAAGAGTTGAGCCCCCATATTCGGTACATATACTATACTCATGGAGTGCTACAAAATGGTGCCACTAGTTTCTCGATACGACACCAGGGGGCGCTGTTCTGAATAAGGAAATGAATAAGGAAATGACCTATACGGCCATTAAATCAAAGAGTTGAGCCCCCATATTTGGTACATATACTATACTCATAGAGTGCTACAAAATAGGGCCACTAGTTTCTCGATCCGACATCAGGGGCGCTGTTCTGAATAAGGAAATGAATAAGGAAATGGCCTATACGGCCATTAAATCAAAGAGTTGAGCCCCCATATTTGGTACATAGACTATACAGGTAGAGGGTTACAATATAGTGCCACTAGTTTCTCGATCCGACACCAGGGGGCGCTGTTCTGAATAAGGAAATGAATAAGGAAATGGCCTATACGGCCATTAAATCAAAGAGTTGATCCCCCATATTCGGTACATATACTATACTCATAGAGGGCTACAAAATAGTGCCACTACTTTCTCGATCCGACACCAGGGGCGCTGTTCTGAATAAGGAAATGAATAAGGAAATGGCCTGTACGGCCATTAAATCAAAGAGTTGAGCCCCCATATTTGGTACATATACTATACTCATAGAGTGCTACAAAATAGTGCCACTAGTTTCTCGATCCGACATCAGGGGGCGCTGTTCTGAATAAGGAAATGAATAAGGAAATGGCCTATACGGCCATTAAATCAAAGAGTTGAGCCCCCATATTTGGTACATATACTATACTCATAGAGTGCTACAAAATGGTGCCACTAGTTTCTCGATACGACACCAGGGGGCGCTGTTCTGAATAAGGAAATGAATAAGGAAATGGCCTATACGGCCATTAAATCAAAGAGTTGAGCCCCCATATTCGGTACATATACTATACTCATAGAGTGCTACAAAATGGTGCCACTGGTTTCTCGATACGACACCAGGGGGCGCTGTTCTGAATAAGGAAATGAATAAGGAAATGGCCTATACGGCCATTAAATCAAAGAGTTGAGCCCCCATATTTGGTACATATACTATACTCATAGAGTGCTACAAAAAAGTGCCACTAGTTTCTCGATGCGACATCAGCGGGCGCTGTTCTGAATAAGGAAATGAATAAGGAAATGGCCTATACGGCCATTAAATCAAAGAGTTGAGCCGCCATATTTGGTACATATACTATACTCATAGAGTGCTACAAAATGCTGCCACTAGTTTCTCGATACGACACCAGGGGGCGCTGTTCTGAATAAAGAAATGAATAAGGAAATGGCCTATACGGCCATTAAATCAAAGAGTTGAGCCCCCATATTTGGCACATATACTATGCTCATGGAATGCTACAAAATGGTGCCACTAGTTTCTCGATCCGACACCAGGGAGCGCTGTTCTGAATAAGGAAATGAATAAGGAAATGGCCTATACGGCCATTAAATCAAAGAGTTGAGCCCCCATATTTGGTACATATACTATACTCATAGAGTGCTACAAAATAGTGCCACTAGTTTCTCGATCCGACATCAGGGGGCGCTGTTCTGAATAAGGAAATGAATAAGGAAATGGCCTACACGGCCATTAAATCAAAGAGTTGAGCCCCCATATTTGGTACATATACTATACCCATAGAGTGCTACAAAATGGTACCACTAGTTTCTGGATACGACACCAGGGGGCGCTGTTCTGAATAAGGAAATGAATAAGGAAATGGCCTATACGGCCATTAAATCAAAGAGTTGAGCCCCCATATTCGGTACATATACTATACTCATGAGTGCTACAAAATGGTGACACTAGTTTCTCGATACCACACCAGGGGGCGCTGTTCTGAATAAGGAAATGAATAAGGAAATGGCCTATACGGCCATTAAATCAAAGAGTTGAGCCCCCATATTTGGTACATATACTATACTCATAGAGTGCTACAAAATAGTGCCACTATTTTCTCGATCCGACATCAGGAGGCGCTGTTCTGAATAAGGAAATGAATAAGGAAATGGCCTATACGGCCATTAAATCAAAGACTTGAGCCCCCATATTTGGTACATATACTATACTCATAGAGTGCTACAAAATGGTGCCACTAGTTTCTCGATACGACACCAGGGGACGCTGTTCTGAATAAGGAAATGAATAAGGAAATGGCCTATACGGCCATTAAATCAAAGAGTTGAGCCCCCATATTTGGTATATATACTATACTCATAGAGTGCTACAAAATGGTGCCATTAGTTTCTCGATACGACACCAGGGGGCGCTGTTCTGAATAAGGAAATGAATAAGGAAATGGCCTATACGGCCATTAAATCAAAGAGTTGAGCCCCCATATTTGGTACATATACTATACTCATAGAGTGCTACAAAATAGTGCCACTAGTTTCTCGATACGACACCAGGGGGCGCTGTTCTGAATAAGGAAATGAATAAGGAAATGCCCTATACGGCCATTAAATCAAAGAGTTGAGCCCCCATATTTGGTATATATACTATCTCATAGAGTGCTACAAAATGGTCCCATTAGTTTCTCGATACGACACCAGGGGGCGCTGTTCTGAATAAGGAAATGAATAAGGAAATGGCCTATACGGCCATTAAATCAAAGAATTGAGCCCCCATATTTGGTATATATACTATACTCATAGAGTGCTACAAAATGGTGGCAAAGTTTCTCGATACGACACCAGGGGGCGCTGTTCTGAATAAAGAAATGAATAAGGAAATGGCCTATACGGCCATTAAATCAAAGAGTTGAGCCCCCATATTTGGTACATATACTATACTCATAGAGTGCTACAAACTAGTGCCACTAGTTTCTCGATCCGACACCAGGGGGCGCTGTTCTGAATAAGGAAATGGCCTATACGGCCATTAAATCAAAGAGTTGAGCCCCCATATTTGGTACATATACTATACTCATAGAGTGCTACAAAATGGTGCCACTAGTTTCTCGATACGACACCAGGGGGCGCTGTTCTGAATAAGGAAATGAATAAGGAAATGGCCTATACGGCCATTAAATCAAAGAGTTGAGCCCCCATATTTGGTATATATACTATACTCATAGAGTGCTACAAAATGGTGCCACTAGTTTCTCGATACGACACCAGGGGGCGCTGTTCTGAATAAGGAAATGAATAAGGAAATGGCCTATACGGCCATTAAATCAAAGAGTTGAGCCCCCATATTTGGTACATATACTATACTCATAGAGGGCTACAAAATAGTGCCACTAGTTTCTCGATCCGACACCAGGGGGCGCTGTTCTGAATAGGGAAATGAATAAGGAAATGGCCTATACGGCCATTAAATCAAAGAGTTGAGCCCCCATATTCGGTACATATACTATACTCATAGAGTGCTACAAAATGGTGCCACTAGTTTCTCGATACGACACCAGGGGGCGCTGTTCTGAATAAGGAAATGAATAAGGAAATGGCCTATACGGCCATTAAATCAAAGAGTTGAGCCCCCATATTCGGTACATATACTATACTCATAGAGTGCTACAAAATGGTGCCACTAGTTTCTCGATACGACACCAGGGGGCGCTGTTCTGAATAAGGAAATGAATAAGGAAATGGCCTATACGGCCATTAAATCAAAGAGTTGAGCCCCCATATTCGGTACATATACTATACTCATAGAGTGCTACAAAATGGTGCCACTAGTTTCTCGATACGACACCAGGGGGCGCTGTTCTGAATAAGGAAATGAATAAGGAAATGGCCTATACGGCCATTAAATCAAAGAGTTGAGCCCCCATATTCGGTACATATACTATACTCATAGAGTGCTACAGAATTGTTCCACTAGTTTCTCGATCCGACATCAGGGGGCGCTGTTCTGAATAAGGAAATGAATAAGGAAATGGGCTATACGGCCATTAAATCAAAGAGTTGAGCCCCCATATTGGGTACATATACTATACTCATACAGTGCTACAAAATGGTGCCACTAGTTTCTCGATACGACACCATGGGACGCTGTTCTGAATAAGGAAATGAATAAGGAAATGGCCTATACGGCCATTAAATCAAAGAGTTGAGCCCCCATATTTGGTACATATACTATACTCATAGAGTGCTACAAAATAATGCCACTAGTTTCTCGGTACGACACCAGGGGGCGCTGTTCTGAATAAGAAAATGAATAAGGAAATGGCCTATACGGCCATTAAATCAAAGAGTTGAACCCCCATATTTGGTACATACACTATACTCATAAAGTGCTACAAAATGGTGCCACTAGTTTCTCGATCCGACACCAGGGGTCGCTGTTCTGAATAAGGAAATGAATAAGGAAATGGACTATACGGCCATTAAATCAAAGAGTTGAGCCCCCATATTTGGTACATATACTATACTCTTAGAGTGCTACAAAATAGTGCCACTAGTTTCTCGATCCGACACCAGGGGGCGCTGTTCTGAATAAGGAAATGAATAAGGAAATGGCCTCTACGGCCATTAAATCAAAGAGTTGAGCCCCCATATTCGGTACATATACTATACTCATAGAGTGCTACAAAATGGTGGCAATAGTTTCTCGATACGACACCAGGGGGCGCTGTTCTGAATTAGGAAATGGCCTATACGGCCATTAAACCAAAGAGTTGAGCCCCCATATTTGGTACATATACTATACTCATAGAGTGCTACAAAATAATGCCACTAGTTTCTCGATACGGCACCAGGGGGCGCTGTTCTGAATAAGGAAATGAATAAGGAAATGGCCTGTACGGCCATTAAATCAAAGAGTTGAGCCCCCATATTCGGTACATATACTATACTCATAGAGTGCTACAAAATGGTGCCACTAGTTTCTCGATACGACACCAGGGGGCGCTGTTCTGAATAAGGAAATGAATAAGGAAATGGCCTATACGGCCATTAAATCAAAGAGTTGAGCCCCCATATTCGGTACATATACTATACTCATAGAGTGCTACAGAATTGTTCCACTAGTTTCTCGATCCGACATCAGGGGGCGCTGTTCTGAATAAGGAAATGAATAAGGAAATGGGCTATACGGCCATTAAATCAAAGAGTTGAGCCCCCATATTGGGTACATATACTATACTCATACAGTGCTACAAAATGGTGCCACTAGTTTCTCGATACGACACCATGGGACGCTGTTCTGAATAAGGAAATGAATAAGGAAATGGCCTATACGGCCATTAAATCAAAGAGTTGAGCCCCCATATTTGGTACATATACTATACTCATAGAGTGCTACAAAATAATGCCACTAGTTTCTCGGTACGACACCAGGGGGCGCTGTTCTGAATAAGAAAATGAATAAGGAAATGGCCTATACGGCCATTAAATCAAAGAGTTGAACCCCCATATTTGGTACATACACTATACTCATAAAGTGCTACAAAATGGTGCCACTAGTTTCTCGATCCGACACCAGGGGTCGCTGTTCTGAATAAGGAAATGAATAAGGAAATGGACTATACGGCCATTAAATCAAAGAGTTGAGCCCCCATATTTGGTACATATACTATACTCTTAGAGTGCTACAAAATAGTGCCACTAGTTTCTCGATCCGACACCAGGGGGCGCTGTTCTGAATAAGGAAATGAATAAGGAAATGGCCTCTACGGCCATTAAATCAAAGAGTTGAGCCCCCATATTCGGTACATATACTATACTCATAGACTGCTACAAAATGGTGCCACTAGTTTCTCGGTACGACACCAGGGGGCGCTGTTCTGGATAAGGAAATGAATAAGGAAATGGCCTATACGGCCATTAAATCAAAGAGTTGAGCCCCCATATTTGGTACATATACTATACTCCTAGAGTGCTACAAAATAGTGCCACCAGTTTCTCGATACGACATCAGGGGGCCTGTTCTGAATAAGGAAATGGCCTATACGGCCATTAAATCAAAGAGTTGAGACCCCATGTTTGGTACATGTACTATACTCATAGAGGGCTACAAAATAGTGCCACTAGTTTCTCGATCCGACACCAGGGGGCGCTGTTCTGAATAAGAAATGAATAAGGAAATGGCCTCTACGGCCATTAAATCAAAGAGTTGAGCCCCCATATTCGGTACATATACTATACTCATAGAGTGCTACAAAATAGTGCCACTAGTTTCTCGATCCGACACCAGGGGGCGCTGTTCTGAATAAGGAAATGGCCTCTACGGCCATTAAATCAAAGAGTTGAGCCCCCATATTTGGCACATATACTATACTCATAGAGTGCTACAAATGGTGCCACTAGTTTTCGATCCGACACCAGGGGCCGCTGTTCTGAATAAGGAAATGAATAAGGAAATGGCCTATACGGCCATTACATCAAAGAGTTGAGCCCCCATATTCGGTACATATACTATACTCATAGAGTGCTACAAAACGGTGCCACTAGTTTCTCGGTACGACACCAGCGGGCGCTGTTCTGAATAAGGAAATGAATAAGGAAATGGCCTATACGGCCATTAAATCAAAGAGTTGAGCCCCCATATTTGGTACATATACTATACTCATAGAGTGCTACAAAATAGTGCCAGTAGTTTCTCGATACGACACCAGGGGGCGCTGTTCTGAATAAGGAAATGAATAAGGAAATGGTCTATACGTCCATTAAATCAAAGAGTTGAGACCCCATATTTGGTACATATACTATACTCATAGAGTGCTACAAAATAGTGCCACCAGTTTCTCGATACGACACCAGGGGGCGCTGTTCTGAATAAGGAAATGAATAAGGAAATGGCCTATACGGCCATTAAATCAAAGAGTTAAGACCCCATATTTGATACATGTACTATACTCATAGAGGGCTACCAAATAGTGCCACTAGTTTCTCGATCCGACACCAGGGGGCGCTGTTCTGAATAAGTAATGAATAAGGAAATGGCCTCTACGGCCATTAAATCAAAGAGTTGAGCCCCCATATTCGGTACATATACTATACCCATAGAGTGCTACAAAATGGTGCCAATAGTTTCTCGATACGACACCAGGGGGCGCTGTTCTGAATAAGGAAATGAATAAGGAAATGGCCTATACGGCCATTAAATCAAAGAGTTGAGCCCTCATATTTGGTACATATACTATACCCATAGAGTGCTACAAAATAGTGCCACTAGTTTCTCGATCCGACACCAGGGGGCGCTGTTCTGAATAAGGAAATGAATAAGGAAATGGCCTCTACGGCCATTAAATCAAAGAGTTGAGCCCCCATATTCGGTACATATACTATACTCATAGACTGCTACAAAATGGTGCCACTAGTTTCTCGGTACGGCACCAGGGGGCGCTGTTCTGGATCAGGAAATGAATAAGGAAATGGCCTATACGGCCATTAAATCAAAGAGTTGAGCCCCCATATTTGGTACATATACTATACTCCTAGAGTGCTACAAAATAGTGCCACCAGTTTCTCGATACGACATCAGGGGGCGCTGTTCTGAATAAGGAAATGGCCTATACGGCCATTAAATCAAAGAGTTGAGACCCCATGTTTGGTACATGTACTATACTCATAGAGGGCTACAAAATAGTGCCACTAGTTTCTCGATCCGACACCAGGGGGCGCTGTTCTGAATAAGGAAATGAATAAGGAAATGGTCTATACGTCCATTAAATCAAACAGTTGAGACCCCATATTTGGTACATGTACTATACTCATAGAGTGCTACAAAATAGTGCCACCAGTTTCTCGATACGACACCAGGGGGCGCTGTTCTGAATAAGGAAATGAATAAGGAAATGGTCTATACGTCCATTAAATCAAACAGTTGAGACCCCATATTTGGTACATGTACTATACTCATAGAGTGCTACAAAATAGTGCCACCAGTTTCTCGATACGACACCAGGGGGCGCTGTTCTGAATAAGGAAATGAATAAGGAAATGGCCTATACGGCCATTAAATCAAAGAGTTAAGACCCCACATTTGATACATGTACTATACTCATAGAGGGCTACAAAATAGTGCCACTAGTTTCTCGATCCGACACCAGGGGCCGCTGTTCTGAATAAGTAATGAATAAGGAAATGGCCTCTACGGCCATTAAATCAAAGAGTTGAGCCCCCATATTCGGTACATATACTATACCCATAGAGTGCTACAAAATGGTGCCAATAGTTTCTCGATACGACACCAGGGGGCGCTGTACTGAATAAGGAAATGAATAAGGAAATGGCCTATACAGCCATTAAATCAAAGAGTTGAGCCCTCATATTTGGTACATATACTATACCCATAGAGTGCTACAAAATGGTGCCACTAGTTTCTCGATCCGACACCAGGGGGCGCTGTTCTGAATAAGGAAATGAATAAGGAAATGGCCTCTACGGCCATTAAATCAAAGAGTTGAGCCCCTATATTTGGTACATATACTATACTCATAGAGTGCTACAAAATGGTGCCACTACTTTCTCGATCCGACACCAGGGGTCGCTGTTCTGAATAAGGAAATGAATAAGGAAATGGCCTATACGGATATTAAATCAAAGAGTTGAGCCCCCATATTTGGTACATATACTATACTCATAGAGTGCTACAAAATGGTGCCACTAGTTTCTCGATCCGACACCAGGGGGCGCTGTTATGAATAAGGAAATGAATAAGGAAATGGCCTCTACGGCCATTAAATCAAAGAGTTGAGCCCCCATATTCGGTACATATACTATACTCATAGACTGCTACAAAATGGTGCCACTAGTTTCTCGGTACGACACCAGGGGGCGCTGTTCTGGATAAGGAAATGAATAAGGAAATGGCCTATACGGCCATTAAATCAAAGAGTTGAGCTCCCATATTTGGTACATATACTATACTCATAGAGTGCTACAAAATGGTGCCACTAGTTTCTCGATACGACACCAGGGGGCGCTGTTCTGAATAAGGAAATGGCCTATACGGCCATTAAATCAAAGAGTTGAGCCCCCATATTTGGCACATCTACTATACTCATAGAGTGCTACAAATGGTGCCACTAGTTTTCGATCCGACACCAGGGGCCGCTGTTCTGAATAAGGAAATGAATAAGGAAATGGCATATACGGCCGTTACATCAAAGAGTTGAGCCCCCATATTCGGTACATATACTATACTCATAGAGTGCTACAAAATGGTGCCACTAGTTTCTCGGTACGACACCAGGGGGCGCTGTTCTGAATAAGGAAATGAATAAGGAAATGGCCTATACGGCCTTTAAATCAAAGAGTTGAGCCCCCATATTTGGTACATATACTATACTCATAGAGTGCTACAAAATAGTGCCACTAGTTTCTCGATACGACACCAGGGGGCGCTGTTCTGAATAAGGAAATGAAGAAGGAAATGGCCTATACGTCCATTAAATCAAAGAGTTGAGACCCCATATTTGGTACATGTACTATACTCATAGAGGGCTACAAAATAGTGCCACTAGTTTCTCGATACGACACAAGGGGGCGCTGTTCTGAATAAGGAAATGGCCTATACGGCCATTAAATCAAAGAGTTGAGACCCCATATTTGGTACATGTACTATGCTCATAGAGGGCTACAAAATAGTGCCACTAGTTTCTCGATCCGACACCAGGGGGCGCTGTTCTGAATAAGAAATGAATAAGGAAATGGCCTCTACGGCCATTAAATCAAAGAGTTGAGCCCCCATATTCGGTACATGTACTATACTCATAGACTGCTACAAAATGGTGCCACTAGTTTCTCGGTACGACACCAGGGGGCGCTGTTCTGGATAAGGAAATGAATAAGGAAATGGCCTATACGGCCATTAAATCAAAGAGTTGAGCCCCCATATTTGGTACATATACTATACTCCTAGAGTGCTACAAAATAGTGCCACCAGTTTCTCGATACGACATCAGGGGGCCTGTTCTGAATAAGGAAATGGCCTATACGGCCATTAAATCAAAGAGTTGAGACCCCATGTTTGGTACATGTACTATACTCATAGAGGGCTACAAAATAGTGCCACTAGTTTCTCGATCCGACACCAGGGGGCGCTGTTCTGAATAAGGAAATGAATAAGGAAATGGCCTATACGGCCATTACATCAAAGAGTTGAGCCCCCATATTCGGTACATATACTATACTCATAGAGTGCTACAAAACGGTGCCACTAGTTTCTCGGTACGAAACCAGCGGGCGCTGTTCTGAATAAGGAAATGAATAAGGAAATGGCCTATACGGCCATTAAATCAAAGAGTTGAGCCCCCATATTTGGTACATATACTATACTCATAGAGTGCTACAAAATAGTGCCAGTAGTTTCTCGATACGACACCAGGGGGCGCTGTTCTGAATAAGGAAATGAATAAGGAAATGGTCTATACGTCCATTAAATCAAACAGTTGAGACCCCATATTTGGTACATGTACTATACTCATAGAGTGCTACAAAATAGTGCCACCAGTTTCTCGATACGACACCAGGGGGCGCTGTTCTGAATAAGGAAATGAATAAGGAAATGGCCTATACGGCCATTAAATCAAAGAGTTAAGACCCCACATTTGATACATGTACTATACTCATAGAGGGCTACAAAATAGTGCCACTAGTTTCTCGATCCGACACCAGGGGCCGCTGTTCTGAATAAGTAATGAATAAGGAAATGGCCTCTACGGCCATTAAATCAAAGAGTTGAGCCCCCATATTCGGTACATATACTATACCCATAGAGTGCTACAAAATGGTGCCAATAGTTTCTCGATACGACACCAGGGGGCGCTGTACTGAATAAGGAAATGAATAAGGAAATGGCCTATACAGCCATTAAATCAAAGAGTTGAGCCCTCATATTTGGTACATATACTATACCCATAGAGTGCTACAAAATGGTGCCACTAGTTTCTCGATCCGACACCAGGGGGCGCTGTTCTGAATAAGGAAATGAATAAGGAAATGGCCTCTACGGCCATTAAATCAAAGAGTTGAGCCCCTATATTTGGTACATATACTATACTCATAGAGTGCTACAAAATGGTGCCACTACTTTCTCGATCCGACACCAGGGGTCGCTGTTCTGAATAAGGAAATGAATAAGGAAATGGCCTATACGGACATTAAATCAAAGAGTTGAGCCCCCATATTTGGTACATATACTATACTCATAGAGTGCTACAAAATGGTGCCACTAGTTTCTCGATCCGACACCAGGGGTCGCTGTTCTGAATAAGGAAATGAATAAGGAAATGGCCTATACGGACATTAAATCAAAGAGTTGAGCCCCCATATTTGGCACATCTACTATACTCATAGAGTGCTACAAATGGTGCCACTAGTTTTCGATCCGACACCAGGGGCCGCTGTTCTGAATAAGGAAATGAATAAGGAAATGGCATATACGGCCGTTACATCAAAGAGTTGAGCCCCCATATTCGGTACATATACTATACTCATAGAGTGCTACAAAATGGTGCCACTAGTTTCTCGGTACGACACCAGGGGGCGCTGTTCTGAATAAGGAAATGAATAAGGAAATGGCCTATACGGCCTTTAAATCAAAGAGTTGAGCCCCCATATTTGGTACATATACTATACTCATAGAGTGCTACAAAATAGTGCCACTAGTTTCTCGATACGACACCAGGGGGCGCTGTTCTGAATAAGGAAATGAAGAAGGAAATGGCCTATACGTCCATTAAATCAAAGAGTTGAGACCCCATATTTGGTACATGTACTATACTCATAGAGGGCTACAAAATAGTGCCACTAGTTTCTCGATACGACACAAGGGGGCGCTGTTCTGAATAAGGAAATGGCCTATACGGCCATTAAATCAAAGAGTTGAGACCCCATATTTGGTACATGTACTATGCTCATAGAGGGCTACAAAATAGTGCCACTAGTTTCTCGATCCGACACCAGGGGGCGCTGTTCTGAATAAGAAATGAATAAGGAAATGGCCTCTACGGCCATTAAATCAAAGAGTTGAACCCCCATATTTGGTACATATACTATACTCATAATGTGCTACAAAATGGTGCCAATAGTTTCTCGATACGACACCAGGGGGCGCTGTTCTGAATAAGGAAATGAATAAGGAAATGGCCTATACGGCCATTAAATCAAAGAGTTGAGCCCCTATATTTGGTACATATACTATACTCATAGAGTGCTACAAAATGGTGCCACTAGTTTCTCGATCCGACACCAGGGATCGCTGTTCTGAATAAGGAAATGAATAAGGAAATGGCCTATACGGCCATTAAATCAAAGAGTTGAGCCCCCATATTTGGTACATATACTATACTCATAGGGTGCTACAAAATAGTGCCACTAGTTTCTCGATCCGACACCAGGGGGCGCTGTTCTGAATAAGGAAATGAATAAGGAAATGGTCTCTACGGCCATTAAATCAAAGAGTTGAGCCCCTATATTTGGTACATATACTATACTCATAGAGTGCTACAAAATGGTGCCATTACTTTCTCGATCCGACACCAGGGGTCGCTGTTCTGAATAAGGAAATGAATAAGGAAATGGCCTATACGGACATTAAATCAAAGAGTTGAGCCCCCATATTTGGTACATATACTATACTCATAGAGTGCTACAAAATGGTGCCACTAGTTTCTCGATCCGACACCAGGGGGCGCTGTTCTGAATAAGGAAATGAATAAGGAAATGGCCTCTACGGCCATTAAATCAAAGAGTTGAGCCCCCATATTCGGTACATGTACTATACTCATAGACTGCTACAAAATGGTGCCACTAGTTTCTCGGTACGACACCAGGGGGCGCTGTTCTGGATAAGGAAATGAATAAGGAAATGGCCTATACGGCCATTAAATCAAAGAGTTGAGCCCCCATATTTGGTACATATACTATACTCCTAGAGTGCTACAAAATAGTGCCACCAGTTTCTCGATACGACATCAGGGGGCCTGTTCTGAATAAGGAAATGGCCTATACGGCCATTAAATCAAAGAGTTGAGACCCCATGTTTGGTACATGTACTATACTCATAGAGGGCTACAAAATAGTGCCACTAGTTTCTCGATCCGACACCAGGGGGCGCTGTTCTGAATAAGGAAATGAATAAGGAAATGGCCTATACGGCCATTACATCAAAGAGTTGAGCCCCCATATTCGGTACATATACTATACTCATAGAGTGCTACAAAACGGTGCCACTAGTTTCTCGGTACGACACCAGCGGGCGCTGTTCTGAATAAGGAAATGAATAAGGAAATGGCCTATACGGCCATTAAATCAAAGAGTTGAGCCCCCATATTTGGTACATATACTATACTCATAGAGTGCTACAAAATAGTGCCAGTAGTTTCTCGATACGACACCAGGGGGCGCTGTTCTGAATAAGGAAATGAATAAGGAAATGGTCTATACGTCCATTAAATCAAACAGTTGAGACCCCATATTTGGTACATGTACTATACTCATAGAGTGCTACAAAATAGTGCCACCAGTTTCTCGATACGACACCAGGGGGCGCTGTTCTGAATAAGGAAATGAATAAGGAAATGGCCTATACGGCCATTAAATCAAAGAGTTAAGACCCCACATTTGATACATGTACTATACTCATAGAGGGCTACAAAATAGTGCCACTAGTTTCTCGATCCGACACCAGGGGCCGCTGTTCTGAATAAGTAATGAATAAGGAAATGGCCTCTACGGCCATTAAATCAAAGAGTTGAGCCCCCATATTCGGTACATATACTATACCCATAGAGTGCTACAAAATGGTGCCAATAGTTTCTCGATACGACACCAGGGGGCGCTGTACTGAATAAGGAAATGAATAAGGAAATGGCCTATACAGCCATTAAATCAAAGAGTTGAGCCCTCATATTTGGTACATATACTATACCCATAGAGTGCTACAAAATGGTGCCACTAGTTTCTCGATCCGACACCAGGGGGCGCTGTTCTGAATAAGGAAATGAATAAGGAAATGGCCTCTACGGCCATTAAATCAAAGAGTTGAGCCCCTATATTTGGTACATATACTATACTCATAGAGTGCTACAAAATGGTGCCACTACTTTCTCGATCCGACACCAGGGGTCGCTGTTCTGAATAAGGAAATGAATAAGGAAATGGCCTATACGGCCATTAAATCAAAGAGTTGAGCCCCCATATTTGGTACATATACTATACTCATAGAGTGCTACAAAATAGTGGCACTAGTTTCTCGATCCGACATCAGGGGGCGCTGTTCTGAATAAGGAAATGAATAAGGAAATGGCCTATACGGCCATTAAATCAAAGAGTTGAGCCCCCATATTTGGTACATATACTATACTGATAGAGTGCTACAAAATGGTGCCACTAGTTTCTCGATACGACACCAGGGAGCGCTGTTCTGAATAAGGAAATGAATAAGGAAATGGCCTCTACGGCCATTAAATCAAAGAGTTGAGCCCCCATATTCGGTACATATACTATACTCATAGACTGCTACAAAATGGTGCCACTAGTTTCTCGGTACGACACCAGGGGGCGCTGTTCTGGATAAGGAAATGAATAAGGAAATGGCCTATACGGCCATTAAATCAAAGAGTTGAGCTCCCATATTTGGTACATATACTATACTCATAGAGTGCTACAAAATGGTGCCACTAGTTTCTCGATACGACACCAGGGGGCGCTGTTCTGAATAAGGAAATGGCCTATACGGCCATTAAATCAAAGAGTTGAGCCCCCATATTTGGCACATCTACTATACTCATAGAGTGCTACAAATGGTGCCACTAGTTTTCGATCCGACACCAGGGGCCGCTGTTCTGAATAAGGAAATGAATAAGGAAATGGCATATACGGCCGTTACATCAAAGAGTTGAGCCCCCATATTCGGTACATATACTATACTCATAGAGTGCTACAAAATAGTGCCACTAGTTTCTCGGTACGACACCAGGGGGCGCTGTTCTGAATAAGGAAATGAATAAGGAAATGGCCTATACGGCCTTTAAATCAAAGAGTTGAGCCCCCATATTTGGTACATATACTATACTCATAGAGTGCTACAAAATAGTGCCACTAGTTTCTCGATACGACACCAGGGGGCGCTGTTCTGAATAAGGAAATGAAGAAGGAAATGGCCTATACGTCCATTAAATCAAAGAGTTGAGACCCCATATTTGGTACATATACTATACTCATAGAGTGCTACAAAATAGTGCCACCAGTTTCTCGATACGACACAAGGGGGCGCTGTTCTGAATAAGGAAATGGCCTATACGGCCATTAAATCAAAGAGTTGAGACCCCATATTTGGTACATGTACTATACTCATAGAGGGCTACAAAATAGTGCCACTAGTTTCTCGATCCGACACCAGGGGGCGCTGTTCTGAATAAGAAATGAATAAGGAAATGGCCTCTACGGCCATTAAATCAAAGAGTTGAGCCCCCATGTTCGGTACATATACTATACTCATAGAGTGCTACAAAATAGTGCCACTAGTTTCTCGATCCGACACAAGGGGGCGCTGTTCTGAATAAGGAAATGGCCTCTACGGCCATTAAATCAAAGAGTTGAGCCCCCATATTTGGCACATATACTATACTCATAGAGTGCTACAAATGGTGCCACTAGTTTTCGATCCGACACCAGGGGCCGCTGTTCTGAATAAGGAAATGAATAAGGAAATGGCCTATACGGCCATTACATCAAAGAGTTGAGCCCCCATATTCGGTACATATACTATACTCATAGAGTGCTACAAAACAGTGCCACTAGTTTCTCGGTACGACACCAGCGGGCGCTGTTCTGAATAAGGAAATGAATAAGGAAATGGCCTATACGGCCATTAAATCAAAGAGTTGAGCCCCCATATTTGGCACATATATTATACTCATAGAGTGCTACAAATGGTGCTACTAGTTTTCGATCCGACACCAGGGCCCGCTGTTCTGACTAAGGAAATGAATAAGGAAATGGCCTATACGGCCATTACATCAAAGAGTTGAGCCCCCATATTCGGTACATATACTATAATCATAGAGTGCTACAAAACGGTGCCACTAGTCTCTCGGTACGACACCAGGGGGCGCTGTTCTGAATAAGGAAATGAATAAGGAAATGGCCTATACGGCCATTAAATCAAAGAGTTGAGCCCCCATATTTGGTACATATACTATACTCATAGAGTGCTACAAAATAGTGCCACTAGTTTCTCGATACGACACCAGGGGGCGCTGTTCTGAATAAGGAAATGAATAAGGAAATGGCCTATAAGTCCATTAAATCAAAGAGTTGAGACCCCATATTTGGTACATATACTATACTCATAGAGTGCTACAAAATAGTGCCACCAGTTTCTCGATACGACACCAGGGGGCGCTGTTCTGAATAAGGAAATGAATAAGGAAATGGCCTATACGGCCATTAAATCAAAGAGTTGAGCCCCCATATTTGGTACATGTACTATACTCATAGAGGGCTACAAAATAGTGCCACTAGTTTCTCGATCCGACACCAGGGGGCGCTGTTCTGAATAAGAAATGAATAAGGAAATGGCCTCTACGGCCATTAAATCAAAGAGTTGAGCCCCCATATTCGGTACATATACTATACCCATAGAGTGCTACAAAATGGTGCCAATAGTTTCTGGATACGACACCAGGGGCGCTGTTCTGAATAAGGAAATGAATAAGGAAATGGCCTATACGGCCATTAAATCAAAGAGTTGAGCCCCCATATTTGGTACATATACTATACCCATAGAGTGCTACAAAATAGTGGCACTAGTTTCCCGATCCGACATCAGGGGGCGCTGTTCTGAATAAGGAAATGAATAAGGAAATGGCCTATACGGCCATTAAATCAAAGAGTTGAGCCCCCATATTTGGTACATATACTATACTGATAGAGTGCTACAAAATGGTGCCACTAGTTTCTCGATACGACACCAGGGAGCGCTGTTCTGAATAAGGAAATGAATAAGGAAATGGCCTCTACGGCCATTAAATCAAAGAGTTGAGCCCCCATATTCGGTACATATACTATACTCATAGACTGCTACAAAATGGTGCCACTAGTTTCTCGGTACGACACCAGGGGGCGCTGTTCTGGATAAGGAAATGAATAAGGAAATGGCCTATACGGCCATTAAATCAAAGAGTTGAGCTCCCATATTTGGTACATATACTATACTCATAGAGTGCTACAAAATGGTGCCACTAGTTTCTCGATACGACACCAGGGGGCGCTGTTCTGAATAAGGAAATGAATAAGGAAATGGCCTATACGGCCATTAAATCAAAGAGTTGAGCCCCCATATTTGGCACATATACTATACTCATAGAGTGCTACAAATGGTGCCACTAGTTTTCGATCCGACACCAGGGGCCGCTGTTCTGAATAAGGAAATGAATAAGGAAATGGCCTATACGGCCGTTACATCAAAGAGTTGAGCCCCCATATTCGGTACATATACTATACTCATAGAGTGCTACAAAATGGTGCAACTAGTTTCTCGGTACGACACCAGGGGGCGCTGTTCTGAATAAGGAAATGAATAAGGAAATGGCCTATACGGCCATTAAATCAAAGAGTTGAGCCCCCATATTTGGTACATATACTATACTCATAGAGTGCTACAAAATAGTGCCACTAGTTTCTCGATACGACACCAGGGGGCGCTGTTCTGAATAAGGAAATGAAGAAGGAAATGGCCTATACGTCCATTAAATCAAAGAGTTGAGACCCCATATTTGGTACATATACTATACTCATAGAGTGCTACAAAATAGTGCCACCAGTTTCTCGATACGACACAAGGGGGCGCTGTTCTGAATAAGGAAATGGCCTATACGGCCATTAAATCAAAGAGTTGAGACCCCATATTTGGTACATGTACTATACTCATAGAGGGCTACAAAATAGTGCCACTAGTTTCTCGATCCGACACCAGGGGGCGCTGTTCTGAATAAGAAATGAATAAGGAAATGGCCTCTACGGCCATTAAATCAAAGAGTTGAGCCCCCATGTTCGGTACATATACTATACTCATAGAGTGCTACAAAATAGTGCCACTAGTTTCTCGATCCGACACAAGGGGGCGCTGTTCTGAATAAGGAAATGGCCTCTACGGCCATTAAATCAAAGAGTTGAGCCCCCATATTTGGCACATATACTATACTCATAGAGTGCTACAAATGGTGCCACTAGTTTTCGATCCGACACCAGGGGTCGCTGTTCTGACTAAGGAAATGAATAAGGAAATGGCCTATACGGCCATTACATCAAAGAGTTGAGCCCCCATATTCGGTACATATACTATACTCATAGAGTGCTACAAAACAGTGCCACTAGTTTCTCGGTACGACACCAGCGAGCGCTGTTCTGAATAAGGAAATGAATAAGGAAATGGCCTATACGGCCATTAAATCAAAGAGTTGAGCCCCCATATTTGGTACATATACTATACTCATAGAGTGCTACAAAATAGTGCCAGTAGTTTCTCGATACGACACCAGGGGGCGCTGTTCTGAATAAGGAAATGAATAAGGAAATGGCCTATACGTCCATTAAATCAAAGAGTTGAGACCCCATATTTGGTACATATACTATACTCATAGAGTGCTACAAAATAGTGCCACCAGTTTCTCGATACGACACCAGGGGGCGCTGTTCTGAATAAGGAAATGAATAAGGAAATGGCCTATACGGCCATTAAATCAAAGAGTTGAGACCCCATATTTGGTACATGTACTATACTCATAGAGGGCTACAAAATAGTGCACTAGTTTCTCGATCCGACACCAGGGGGCGCTGTTCTGAATAAGAAATGAATAAGGAAATGGCCTCTACGGCCATTAAATCAAAGAGTTGAGCCCCCATATTCGGTACATATACTATACCCATAGAGTGCTACAAATATTTGCCAATAGTTTCTCGATACGACACCAGGGGGCGCTGTTCTGAATAAGGAAATGAATAAGGAAATGGCCTATACGGCCATTAAATCAAAGAGTTGAGCCCCCATATTTGGTACATATACTATACCCATAGAGTGCTACAAAATAGTGGCACTAGTTTCTCGATCCGACATCAGGGGGCGCTGTTCTGAATAAGGAAATGAATAAGGAAATGGCCTATACGGCAGTTAAATCAAAGAGTTGAGACCCATATTTGGTACATATACTATACTCATAGAGTGCTACAAAATGGTGCCACTAGTTTCTCGATACGACACCAGGGGGCGCTGTTCTGAATAAGGAAATGAATAAGGAAATGGCCTATACGGCCATTAAATCAAAGAGTTGAGTCCCCATGTTTGGTACATATACTATACTCATAGAGTGCTACAAAATAGTGCCACTAGTTTCTCGATCCGACACCAGGGGGCGCTGTTCTGAATAAGGAAATGGCCTCTACGGCCATTAAATCAAAGAGTTGAGCCCCCATATTTGGCACATATATTATACTCATAGAGTGCTACAAATGGTGCTACTAGTTTTCGATCCGACACCAGGGCCCGCTGTTCTGACTAAGGAAATGAATAAGGAAATGGCCTATACGGCCATTACATCAAAGAGTTGAGCCCCCATATTCGGTACATATACTATAATCATAGAGTGCTACAAAACGGTGCCACTAGTCTCTCGGTACGACACCAGGGGGCGCTGTTCTGAATAAGGAAATGAATAAGGAAATGGCCTATACGGCCATTAAATCAAAGAGTTGAGCCCCCATATTTGGTACATATACTATACTCATAGAGTGCTACAAAATAGTGCCACTAGTTTCTCGATACGACACCAGGGGGCGCTGTTCTGAATAAGGAAATGAATAAGGAAATGGCCTATACGTCCATTAAATCAAAGAGTTGAGACCCCATATTTGGTACATATACTATACTCATAGAGTGCTACAAAATAGTGCCACCAGTTTCTCGATACGACACCAGGGGGCGCTGTTCTGAATAAGGAAATGAATAAGGAAATGGCCTATACGGCCATTAAATCAAAGAGTTGAGACCCCATATTTGGTACATGTACTATACTCATAGAGGGCTACAAAATAGTGCAACTAGTTTCTCGATCCGACACCAGGGGGCGCTGTTCTGAATAAGAAATGAATAAGGAAATGGCCTCTACGGCCATTAAATCAAAGAGTTGAGCCCCCATATTCGGTACATATACTATACCCATAGAGTGCTACAAAATGGTGCCAATAGTTTCTGGATACGACACCAGGGGCGCTGTTCTGAATAAGGAAATGAATAAGGAAATGACCTATACGGCCATTAAATCAAAGAGTTGAGCCCCCATATTTGGTACATATACTATACCCATAGAGTGCTACAAAATAGTTGCACTAGTTTCCCGATCCGACATCAGGGGGCGCTGTTCTGAATAAGGAAATGAATAAGGAAATGGCCTATACGGCCATTAAATCAAACAGTTGAGCCCCCATATTTGGTACATATACTATACTGATAGAGTGCTACAAAATGGTGCCACTAGTTTCTCGATACGACACCAGGGAGCGCTGTTCTGAATAAGGAAATGAATAAGGAAATGGCCTATACGGCCATTAAATCAAAGAGTTGAGCCCCCATATTTGGTACATATACTATACTCATAGAGTGCTACAAAATGGTGCCACTAGTTTCTCGATACGACACCAGGGGGCGCTGTTCTGAATAAGGAAATGAATAAGGAAATGGCCTATACGGCCATTAAATCAAAGAGTTGAGACCCCATATTTGGTACATATACTATACTCATAGAGTGCTACAAAATAGTGCCACTAGTTTCTCGATACGACACCAGGGGGCGCTGTTCTGAATAAGGAAATGAATAAGGAAATGGCCTATACGGCCATTAAATCAAAGAGTTGAGCCCCCATATTCGGCACATATACTATACCCATAGAGTGCTACAAAATGGTGCCAATAGTTTCTCGATACGACACCAGGGGGCGCTGTTCTGAATAAGGAAATGAATAAGGAAATGGCCTATACGGCCATTAAATCAAAGAGTTGAGCCCCCATATTTGGTACATACACTATACTCATTGAGTGCTACAAAATGGTGCCACTAGTTTCTCGATACAACACCAGGGGGCGCTGTTCTGAATAAGGAAATGAATAAGGAAATGGCCTCTACGGCCATTAAATCAAAGAGTTGAGCCCCCATATTTGGTACATATACTATACCCATAGAGTGCTACAAAATAGTGGCACTAGTTTCTCGATCCGACACAAGGGGGCGCTGTTCTGAATAAGGAAATGGCCTATACGGCCATTAAATCAAAGAGTTGAGACCCCATATTTGGTACATGTACTATACTCATAGAGGGCTACAAAATATTGCCACTAGTTTCTCGATCCGACACCAGGGGGCGCTGTTCTGAATAAGGAAATGAATAAGGAAATGGCCTCTACGGCCATTAAATCAAAGAGTTGAGCCCCCATATTCGGTACATATACTATACTCATAGAGTGCTACAAAACGGTGCCACTAGTCTCTCGGTACGACACCAGGGGGCGCTGTTCTGAATAAGGAAATGAATAAGGAAATGGCCTATACGGCCAATAAATCAAAGAGTTGAGACCCCATATTTGGTACATGTACTATACTCATAGAGGGCTACAAAATAGTGCCACTAGTTTCTCGATCCGACACCAGGGGGCGCTGTTCTGAATAAGAAATGAATAAGGAAATGGCCTCTACGGCCATTAAATCAAAGAGTTGAGCCCCCATATTCGGTACATATACTATACTCATAGAGTGCTACAAAATGGTGCCAATAGTTTCTCGATACGACACCAGGGGGCGCTGTTCTGAATAGGGAAATGAATAAGGAAATGGCCTATACGGCCATTAAATCAAAGAGTTGAGACCCCATATTTGGTACATGTACTATACTCATAGAGGGCTACAAAATAGTGCACTAGTTTCTCGATCCGACACCAGGGGGCGCTGTTCTGAATAAGAAATGAATAAGGAAATGGCCTCTACGGCCATTAAATCAAAGAGTTGAGCCCCCATATTCGGTACATATACTATACCCATAGAGTGCTACAAAATGGTGCCAATAGCTTCTCGATACGACACCAGGGGACGCTGTTCTGAATAAGGAAATGAATAAGGAAATGGCCTATACGGCCATTAAATCAAAGAGTTGAGCCCCCATATTTGGTACATATACTATACCCATAGAGTGCTACAAAATAGTGGCACTAGTTTCCCGATCCGACATCAGGGGGCGCTGTTCTGAATAAGGAAATGAATAAGGAAATGGCCTATACGGCCATTAAATCAAAGAGTTGAGCCCCAATATTTGGTACATATACTATACTCATCGAGTGCTACAGAATGGTGCCACTAGTTTCTCGATACGACACCAGGGGGCGCTGTTCTGAATAAGGAAATGAATAAGGAAATGGCCTATACGGCCATTAAATCAAAGAGTTGAGCCCCCATATTTGGTACATATACTATACTCATAGAGTGCTACAAAATAGTGCCACTAGTTTCTCGATCCAACACCAGGGGGCGCTGTTCTGAATAAGGAAATGAATAAGGAAATGGCCTATACGGCCATTAAATCAAAGAGTTGAGCCCCTATATTTGGTACCTATACTATACTCATTGAGTACAACAAAATGGTGCCACTAGTTTCTCAATCCGACACCAGGGGTCGCTGTTCTGAATAAGGAAATGATTAAGGAAATGGCCTATACGGACATTAAATCAAGGAATTGAGCCCCCATATTTGGTACATATACTATGCTCATAGATAGTGCCACTAGTTTCTCGATCCGACACCAGGGGGCGCTGTTCTGAATAAGGAAATGAATAAGGAAATGGCCTATACGGCCATTAAATCAAAGAGTTGAGCCCCCATATTTGGTACATATACTATACTCATAGAGTGCTACAAAATGGTGCCACTAGTTTCACGATACGACACCAGGGGGCGCTGTTCTGAATAAGGAAATGAATAAGGAAATGGCCTATACGGCCATTAAATCAAACAGTTGAGACCCCATATTTGGTACATGTACTATACTCATAGAGGGCTACAAAATAGTGCCACTAGTTTCTCGATACGACACAAGGGGGCGCTGTTCTGAATAAGGAAATGGCCTATACGGCCATTAAATCAAAGAGTTGAGACCCCATATTTGGTACATGTACTATGCTCATAGAGGGCTACAAAATAGTGCCACTAGTTTCTCGATCCGACACCAGGGGGCGCTGTTCTGAATAAGAAATGAATAAGGAAATGGCCTCTACGGCCATTAAATCAAAGAGTTGAGCCCCCATATTCGGTACATATACTATACCCATAGAGTGCTACAAAATGGTGCCAATAGTTTCTCGATACGACACCAGGGGGCGCTGTTCTGAATAAGGAAATGAATAAGGAAATGGCCTATACGGCCATTAAATCAAAGAGTTGAGCCCTCATATTTGGTACATATACTATACCCATAGAGTGCTACAAAATAGTGCCACTAGTTTCTCGATCCGACACCAGGGGGCGCTGTTCTGAATAAGGAAATGAATAAGGAAATGGCCTCTACGGCCATTAAATCAAAGAGTTGAGCCCCCATATTCGGTACATATACTATACTCATAGAGTGCTACAAAATGGTGCCACCAGTTTCTCGATACGACACCAGGGGCGCTGTTCTGAATAAGGAAATGAATAAGGAAATGGCCTATACGGCCATTAAATCAAAGAGTTGATCCCCCATATTTGGTACATATACTATACCCATAGAGTGCTACAAAATAGTGGCACTAGTTTCTCGATCCGACATCAGGGGGCGCTGTTCTGAATAAGGAAATGAATAAGGAAATGGCCTATACGGCCATTAAATCAAAGAGTTGAGCCCCCATATTTGGTACATATACTATACTCATAGAGTGCTACAAAATGGTGCCACTAGTTTCTCGATACGACACCAGGGAGCGCTGTTCTGAATAAGGAAATGAATAAGGAAATGGCCTATACGGCCATTAAATCAAAGAGTTGAGCCCCCATATTTGGTACATATACTATACTCATAGAGTGCTACAAAATAGTGCCACTAGTTTCTCGATCCAACACCAGGGGGCGCTGTTCTGAATAAGGAAATGAATAAGGAAATGGCCTATACGGCCATTAAATCAAAGAGTTGAGCCCCTATATTTGGTACATATACTATACTCATTGAGTACAACAAAATGGTGCCACTAGTTTCTCAATCCGACACCAGGGGTCGCTGTTCTGAATAAGGAAATGATTAAGGAAATGGCCTATACGGACATTAAATCAAGGAATTGAGCCCCCATATTTGGTACATATACTATACTCATAGATAGTGCCACTAGTTTCTCGATCCGACACCAGGGGGCGCTGTTCTGAGTAAGGAAATGAATAAGGAAATGGCCTATACGGCCATTAAATCAAAGAGTTGAGCCCCCATATTCGGTACATGTACTATACTCATAGAGGGCTACAAAATAGTGCCACTAGTTTCTCGATCCGACACCAGGGGGCGCTGTTCTGAATAAGAAATGAATAAGGAAATGGCCTCTACGGCCATTAAATCAAAGAGTTGAGCCCCCATATTCGGTACATATACTATACCCATAGAGTGCTACAAAATGGTGCCAATAGTTTCTCGATACGACACCCGGGGGCGCTGTTCTGAATAAGGAAATGAATAAGGAAATGGCCTATACGGCCATTAAATCAAAGAGTTGAGCCCCCATATTTGGTACATATACTATACCCATAGAGTGCTACAAAATAGTGGCACTAGTTTCCCGATCCGACATCAGGGGGCGCTGTTCTGAATAAGGAAATGAATAAGGAAATGGCCTATACGGCCATTAAATCAAAGAGTTGAGCCCCCATATTTGGTACATATACTATACTCATAGAGTGCTACAAAATGGTGCCACTAGTTTCTCGATACGACACCAGGGAGCGCTGTTCTGAATAAGGAAATGAATAAGGAAATGGCCTATACGGCCATTAAATCAAAGAGTTGAGCCCCCATATTTGGTACATATACTATACTCATAGAGTGCTACAAAATAGTGCCACTAGTTTCTCGATCCAACACCAGGGGGCGCTGTTCTGAATAAGGAAATGAATAAGGAAATGGCCTATACGGCCATTAAATCAAAGAGTTGAGCCCCTATATTTGGTACATATACTATACTCATTGAGTACAACAAAATGGTGCCACTAGTTTCTCAATCCGACACCAGGGGTCGCTGTTCTGAATAAGGAAATGATTAAGGAAATGGCCTATACGGACATTAAATCAAGGAATTGAGCCCCCATATTTGGTACATATACTATACTCATAGATAGTGCCACTAGTTTCTCGATCCGACACCAGGGGGCGCTGTTCTGAGTAAGGAAATGAATAAGGAAATGGCCTATACGGCCATTAAATCAAAGAGTTGAGCCCCCATATTTGGTACATATACAATACTCATAGAGTGCTACAAAATAGTGCCACTAGTTTCACGATACGACACCAGGGGGCGCTGTTCTGAATAAGGAAATGAATAAGGAAATGGCCTATACGGCCATTAAATCAAACAGTTGAGACCCCATATTTGGTACATGTACTATACTCATAGAGGGCTACAAAATAGTGCCACTAGTTTCTCGATCCGACACCAGGGGGCGCTGTTCTGAATAAGGAAATGAATAAGGAAATGGCCTCTACGGCCATTAAATCAAAGAGTTGAGCCCCCATATTCGGTACATATACTATACTCATAGAGTGCTACAAAATAGTGCCAATAGTTTCTCGATACGACACCAGGGGGCGCTGTTCTGAATAAGGAAATGAATAAGGAAATGGCCTATACGGCCATTAAATCAAAGAGTTGAGACCCCATATTTGGTACATGTACTATACTCATAGAGGGCTACAAAATAGTGCCACTAGTTTCTCGATCCGACACCAGGGGGCGCTGTTCCTTATAAGAAATGAATAAGGAAATGGCCTCTACGGCCATTAAATCAAAGAGTTGAGCCCCCATATTCGGTACATATACTATACCCAGAGAGTGCTACAAAATGGTGCCAATAGTTTCTCGATACGACACCAGGGGGCGCTGTTCTGAATAAGGAAATGAATAAGGAAATGGCCTATACGGCCATTAAATCAAAGAGTTGAGCCCCCATATTTGGTACATATACTATACCCATAGAGTGCTACAAAATAGTGGCACTAGTTTCTCGATCCGACATCAGGGGGCGCTGTTCTGAATAAGGAAATGAATAAGGAAATGGCCTATACGGCCATTAAATCAAAGAGTTGAGACCCATATTTGGTACATATACTATACTCATAGAGTGCTACAAAATGGTGCCACTAGTTTCTCTATACGACACCAGGGGGCGCTGTTCTGAATAAGGAAATGAATAAGGAAATGGCCTATACGGCCATTAAATCAAAGAGTTTAGCCCCCATATTTGGTACATATAGTATACTCAGAGAGTGCTACAAAATAGTGCCACTAGTTTCTCGATCCGACACCAGGGGGCGCTGTTCTGAATATGGAAATGGCCTCTACGGCCATTAAATCAAAGAGTTGAGCCCCCATATTTGGCACATATACTATACTCATAGAGTGCTACAAATGCTGCCACTAGTTTTCGATCCGACACCAGGGGCCGCTGTTCTGAATAAGGAAATGGCCTATACGGCCATTACATCAAAGAGTTGAGCCCCCATATTCGGTACGTATACTATACTCATAGAGTGCTACAAAACGGTGCCACTAGTTTCTCGGTACGACACCAGCGGGCGCTGTTCTGAATAAGGAAATGAATAAGGAAATGGCCTATACGGCCATTAAATCAAAGAGTTGAGCCCCCATATTCGGTACATATACTATACTCATAGAGTGCTACAAAATGGTGCCAATAGTTTCTCGATACGACACCAGGGGGCGCTGTTCTGAATAAGGAAAAGAATAAGGAAATGGCCTATACGGCCATTAAATCAAAGAGTTGAGACCCCATATTTGGTACATGTACTATACTCATAGAGGGCTACAAAATAGTGCCACTAGTTTCTCGATCCGACACCAGGGGGCGCTGTTCTGAATAAGAAATGAATAAGGAAATGGCCTCTACGGCCATTAAATCAAAGAGTTGAGCCCCCATATTCGGTACATATACTATACCCATAGAGTGCTACAAAATGGTGCCAATAGTTTCTCGATACGACACCAGGGGGCGCTGTTCTGAATAAGGAAATGAATAAGGAAATGGCCTATACGGCCATTAAATCAAAGAGTTGAGCCCCCATATTTGGTACATATACTATACCCATAGAGTGCTACAAAATAGTGGCACTAGTTTCTCGATCCGACATCAGGGGGCGCTGTTCTGAATAAGGAAATGAATAAGGAAATGGCCTATACGGCCATTAAATCAAAGAGTTGAGACCCCATATTTGGTACATGTACTATACTCATAGAGGGCTACAAAATAGTGCCACTAGTTTCTCGATCCGACACCAGGGGGCGCTGTTCTGAATAAGAAATGAATAAGGAAATGGCCTCTACGGCCATTAAATCAAAGAGTTGAGCCCCCATATTCGGTACATATACTATACTCATAGAGTGCTACAAAATAGTGCCACTAGTTTCTCGATCCGACACCAGGGGGCGCTGTTCTGAATAAGGAAATGAATAAGGAAATGGCCTATACGGCCATTAAATCAAAGAGTTGAGCCCCCATATTTGGTACATATACTATACACATAGAGTGCTACAAAATAGTGCCAGTAGTTTCTCGATACGACACCAGGGGGCGCTGTTCTGAATAAGGAAATGAATAAGGAAATGGCCTATACGGCCATTAAATCAAAGAGTTGAGACCCCATATTTGGTACATGTACTATACTCATAGAGGGCTACAAAATAGTGCCACTAGTTTCTCGATCCGACACCAGGGGGCGCTGTTCTGAATAAGAAATGAATAAGGAAATGGCCTCTACGGCCATTAAATCAAAGAGTTGAGCCCCCATATTCGGTACATATACTATACCCATAGAGTGCTACAAAATGGTGCCAATAGTTTCTCGATACGACACCAGGGGGCGCTGTTCTGAATAAGGAAATGAATAAGGAAATGGCCTATACGGCCATTAAATCAAAGAGTTGAGCCCCCATATTTGGTACATATACTATACCCATAGAGTGCTACAAAATAGTGGCACTAGTTTCTCGATCCGACACAAGGGGGCGCTGTTCTGAATAAGGAAATGGCCTATACGGCCATTAAATCAAAGAGTTGAGACCCCATATTTGGTACATGTACTATACTCATAGAGGGCTACAAAATAGTGCCACTAGTTTCTCGATCCGACACCAGGGGGCGCTGTTCTGAATAAGAAATGAATAAGGAAATGGCCTCTACGGCCATTAAATCAAAGAGTTGAGCCCCCATATTCGGTACATATACTATACTCATAGAGTGCTACAAAATAGTGCCACTAGTTTCTCGATCCGACACCAGGGGGCGCTGTTCTGAATTAGGAAATGGCCTCTAAGGCCATTAAATCAAAGAGTTGAGCCCCCATATTTGGCACATATACTATACTCATAGAGTGCTACAAATGGTGCCACTAGTTTTCGATCCGACACCAGGGGCCGCTGTTCTGAATAAGGAAATGAATAAGGAAATGGCCTATACGGCCATTACATCAAAGAGTTGAGCCCCCATATTCGGTACATATACTATACTCATAGAGTGCTACAAAATGGTGCCACTAGTTTCTCGATACGACACCAGGGGGCGCTGTTCTGAATAAGGAAATGAATAAGGAAATGGCCTATACGGCCATTAAATCAAAGAGTTGAGTCCCCATGTTTGGTACATATACTATACTCATGAGTGCTATAAAATAGTGCCACTAGTTTCTCGATCCGACACCAGGGGGCGCTGTTCTGAATAAGGAAATGGCCTCTACGGCCATTAAATCAAAGAGTTGAGCCCCCATATTTGGCACCTATACTATACTCATAGAGTGCTACAAATGGTGCCACTAGTTTTCGATCCGGCACCAGGGGCCGCTGTTCTGACTAAGGAAATGAATAAGGAAATGGCCTATACGGCCATTACATCAAAGAGTTGAGCCCCCATATTCGGTACATATACTATACTCATAGAGTGCTACAAAACGGTGCCACTAGTCTCTCGGTACGAGACCAGGGGGCGCTGTTCTGAATAAGGAAATGAATAAGGAAATGGCCTATACGGCCATTAAATCAAAGAGTTGAGCCCCCATATGTGGTAAATATACTATACTCATAGAGTGCTACAAAATAGTGCCACTAGTTTCTCGATACGACACCAGGGGGCGCTGTTCTGAATAAGGAAATGAATACGGAAATGGCCCATAAGTCCATTAAATCAAAGAGTTGAGACCCCATATTTGGTACATATACTATACTCATAGAGTGCTACAAAATAGTGCCACTAGTTTCTCGATACGACACCAGGGGGCGCTGTTCTGAATAAGGAAATGAATAAGGAAATGGCCTATACGGCCATTAAATCAAAGTGTTGAGATCCCATATTTGGTACATGTACTATACTCATAGAGGGCTACAAAATAGTGCCACTAGTTTCTCGATCCGACACCAGGGGGCGCTGTTCTGAATAAGAAATGAATAAGGAAATGGCCTCTACGGCCATTAAATCAAAGAGTTGAGCCCCCATATTCGGTACATATACTATACCCATAGAGTGCTACAAAATGGTGCCAATAGTTTCTCGATACGACACCAGGGGCGCTGTTCTGAATAAGGAAATGAATAAGGAAATGGCCTATACGGCCATTAAATCAAAGAGTTGAGCCCCCATATTTGGTACATATACTATACCCATAGAGTGCTACAAAATAGTGGCACTAGTTTCCCGATCCGACATCAGGGGGCGCTGTTCTGAATAAGGAAATGAATAAGGAAATGGCCTATACGGCCATTAAATCAAAGAGTTGAGCCCCCATATTTGGTACATATACTATACTCATAGAGTGCTACAATATGGTGCCACTAGTTTCTCGATACGACACCAGGGGGCGCTGTTCTGAATAAGGAAATGAATAAGGAAATGGCCTATACGGCCATTAAATCAAAGAGTTGAGATCCCATATTTGGTACATGTACTATACTCATAGAGGGCTACAAAATAGTGCCACTAGTTTCTCGATCCGACACCAGGGGGCGCTGTTCTGAATAAGAAATGAATAAGGAAATGGCCTCTACGGCCATTAAATCAAAGAGTTGAGCCCCCATATTCGGTACATATACTATACCCATAGTGTGCTACAAAATGGTGCCAATAGTTTCTCGATACGACACCAGGGGCGCTGTTCTGAATAAGGAAATGAATAAGGAAATGGCCTATACGGCCATTAAATCAAAGAGTTGAGCCCCCATATTTGGTACATATACTATACCCATAGAGTGCTACAAAATAGTGGCACTAGTTTCCCGATCCGACATCAGGGGGCGCTGTTCTGAATAAGGAAATGAATAAGGAAATGGCCTATACGGCCATTAAATCAAAGAGTTGAGCCCCCATATTTGGTACATATACTATACTCATAGAGTGCTACAAAATGGTGCCACTAGTTTCTCGATACGACACCAGGGGGCGCTGTTCTGAATAAGGAAATGAATAAGGAAATGACCTATACGGCCATTAAATCAAAGAGTTGAGCCCCCATATTTGGTACATATACTATACTCATAGAGTGCTACAAAATAGTGCCACTAGTTTCTCGATCCGACACCAGGGGCGCTGTTCTGAATAAGGAAATGAATAAGGAAATGGCCTATACGACCATTAAATCAAAGAGTTGAGCCCCCATATTTGGTACATATACTATACTCATAGAGTGCTACAAAATAGTGCCACTAGTTTCTCGATCCGACACCAGGGGGCGCTGTTCTGAATAAGGAAATGGCCTATACGGCCATTAAATCAAAGAGTTGAGCCCCTATATTTGGTACATATACTATACTCATTGAGTACAACAAAATGGTGCCACCAGTTTCTCAATCCGACACCAGGGGTCGCTGTTCTGAATAAGGAAATGATTAAGGAAATGGCCTATACGGACATTAAATCAAGGAATTGAGCCCCCATATTTGGTACATATACTATGCTCATAGATAGTGCCACTAGTTTCTCGATCCGACACCAGGGGGCGCTGTTCTGAATAAGGAAATGAATAAGGAAATGGCCTATACGGCCATTAAATCAAAGAGTTGAGCCCCATATTTGGTACATATACTATACTCATGGAATGCTACAAAATTGTGTCACTAGTTTCTCGATCCGACACCAGGAGGCGCTGTTCTGAATAAGGAAATGAATAAGGAAATGGCCTATACGGCCATTAAATAAAAGAGTTGAGCCCCCATATTTGGTACATAGACTATACAGGTAGAGGGTTACAATATGGTGCCACTAGTTTCTCGATCCGACACCAGGGGGCGCTGTTCTGAATAAGGAAATGAATAAGGAAATGGCCTCTACGGCCATTAAATCAAAGAGTTGAGCCCCCATATTCGGTACATATACTATACTCATAGAGTGCTACAAAATGGTGCCAATAGTTTCTCGATACGACACCAGGGGGCGCTGTTCTGAATAAGGAAATGAATAAAGAAATGGCCTATACGGCCATTAAATCAAAGAGTTGAGACCCCATATTTGGTACATGTACTATACTCATAGAGGGCTACAAAATAGTGCCACTAGTTTCTCGATCCGACACCAGGGGGCGCTGTTCTGAATAAGAAATGAATAAGGAAATGGCCTCTACGGCCATTAAATCAAAGAGTTGAGCCCCCATATTCGGTACATATACTATACCCATAGAGTGCTACAAAATGGTGCCAATAGTTTCTCGATACGACACCAGGGGCGCTGTTCTGAATAAGGAAATGGCCTATACGGCCATTAAATCAAAGAGTTGAGCCCCCATATTTGGTACATATACTATACCCATAGAGTGCTACAAAATAGTGGCACTAGTTTCTCGATCCGACATCAGGGGGCGCTGTTCTAAATAAGGAAATGAATAAGGAAATGGCCTATACGGCCATTAAATCAAAGAGTTGAGACCCATATTTGGTACATATACTATACTCATACAGTGCTACAAAATGGTGCCACTAGTTTCTCGATACGACACCAGGGGGCGCTGTTCTGAATAATGAAATGAATAAGGAAATGGCCTATACGGCCATTAAATCAAAGAGTTGAGCCCCCATATTTGGTACATATACTATACTCAGAGAGTGCTACAAAATAGTGCCACTAGTTTCTCGATCCGACACCAGGGGGCGCTGTTCTGAATAAGGAAATGGCCTCTACGGCCATTAAATCAAAGAGTTGAGCCCCCATATTTGGCACATATACTATACTCATAGAGTGCTACAAATGCTGCCACTAGTTTTCGATCCGACACCAGGGGCCGCTGTTCTGAATAAGGAAATGAATAAGGAAATGGCCTATACGGCCATTACATCAAAGAGTTGAGCCCCCATATTCGGTACATATACTATACTCATAGAGTGCTGCAAAACGGTGCCACTAGTTTCTCGGTACGACACCAGGGGGCGCTGTTCTGAATAAGGAAATGGCCTATACGGCCATTAAATCAAAGAGTTGAGCCCCCATATTTGGTACATATACTATACTCATAGGTGCTACAAAATAGTGCCACCAGTTTCTCGATCCGACACCAGGGGGCGCTGTTCTGAATAAGGAAATGAATAAGGAAATGGCTTCTACGGCCATTAAATCAAAGAGTTGAGCCCCCATATTTGGTACATATACTATACACATAGAGTGCTACAAAATAGTGCCAGTAGTTTCTCGATACGACACCAGGGGGCGCTGTTCTGAATAAGGAAATGAATAAGGAAATGGCCTATACGGCCATTAAATCAAACAGTTGAGACCCCATATTTGGTACATGTACTATACTCATAGAGGGCTACAAAATAGTGCCACTAGTTTCTCGATCCGACACCAGGGGACGCTGTTCTGAATAAGGAAATGAATAAGGAAATGGCCTCTACGGCCATTAAATCAAAGAGTTGAGCCCCCATATTCGGTACATATACTATACTCATAGAGTGCTACAAAATAGTGCCACTAGTTTCTCGATCCGACACCAGGGGGCGCTGTTCTGAATTAGGAAATGGCCTCTAAGGCCATTAAATCAAAGAGTTGAGCCCCCATATTTGGCACATATACTATACTCATAGAGTGCTACAAATGGTGCCACTAGTTTTCGATCCGACACCAGGGGCCGCTGTTCTGACTAAGGAAATGAATAAGGAAATGGCCTATACGGCCATTACATCAAAGAGTTGAGCCCCCATATTCGGTACATATACTATACTCATAGAGTGCTACAAAACGGTGCCACTAGTTTCTCGGTACGACACCAGCGGGCGCTGTTCTGAATAAGGAAATGAATAAGGAAATGGCCTATGCGGCCATTAAATCAAAGAGTTGAGCCCCCATATTTGGTACATATACTATACTCATAGAGTGCTACAAAATAGGGCCAGTAGTTTCTCGATACGACACCAGGGGGCGCTGTTCTGAATAAGGAAATGGCCTATACGTTCATTAAATCAAAGAGTTGAGACCCCATATTTGGCATATATACTATACTCATAGAGTGCTACAAAATAGTGCCACCAGTTTCTCGATACGACACCAGGGGGCGCTGTTCTGAATAAGGAAATGAATAAGGAAATGACCTATACGGCCATTAAATCAAAGAGTTGAGCCCCCATATTTGGTACATGTACTATACTCATAGAGGGCTACAAAACAGTGCAACTAGTTTCTCGATCCGACACCAGGGGGCGCTGTTCTGAATAAGAAATGAATAAGGAAATGGCCTCTACGGCCATTAAATCAAAGAGTTGAGCCCCCATATTCGGTACATATACTATACCCATAGAGTGCTACAAAATGGTGCCAATAGCTTCTCGATACGACACCAGGGGGCGCTGTTCTGAATAAGGAAATGAATAAGGAAATGGCCTATACGGCCATTAAATCAAAGAGTTGAGCCCCCATATTTGGCACATATACTATACTCATAGAGTGCTACAAAATGATGCCACTAGTTTCTCGATCCGACACCAGGGAGCGCTGTTCTGAATAATGAAACGAATAAGGAAATGGCCTATACGGCCATTAAATCAAAGAGTTCAGCCCCCATATTTGGTACAGAGACTATACAGGTAGAGGGCTACAACATGGTGCCACTAGTTTCTCGACCCGACACCAGGGGGCGCTGTTCTGAATAAGGAAATGAATAAGGAAATGGCCTCTACGGCCATTAAATCAAAGAGTTGAGCCCCCATATTTGGTACATATACTATACTCATAGAGTGCTACAAAATAGTGCCACTAGTTTCTCGATCCGACACCAGGGGGCGCTGTTCTGAATAAGGAAATGGCCTCTACGGCCATTAAATCAAAGAGTTGAGCCCCCATATTTGGCACATATACTATACTCATAGAGTGCTACAAATGGTGCCACTAGTTTTCGATCCGACACCAGGGGCCGCTGTTCTGACTAAGGAAATGAATAAGGAAATGGCCTATACGGCCATTACATCAAAGAGTTGAGCCCCCATATTCGGTACATATACTATACTCATAGAGTGCTACAAAACGGTGCCACTAGTCTCTCGGTACGACACCAGGGGGCGCTGTTCTGAATAAGGAAATGAATAAGGAAATGGCCTATACGGCCATTAAATCAAAGAGTTGAGCCCCCATATTTGGTACATATACTATACTCATAGAGTGCTACAAAATAGTGCCACTAGTTTCTCGATACGACACCAGGGGGCGCTGTTCTGAATAAGGAAATGAATAAGGAAATGGCCTATAAGTCCATTAAATCAAAGAGTTGAGACCCCATATTTGGTACATATACTATACTCATAGAGTGCTACAAAATAGTGCCACCAGTTTCTCGATACGACACCAGGGGGCGCTGTTCTGAATAAGAAATGAATAAGGAAATGGCCTCTACGGCCATTAAATCAAAGAGTTGAGCCCCCATATTCGGTACATATACTATACCCATAGAGTGCTACAAAATGGTGCCAATAGTTTCTCGATATGACACCAGGGGCGCTGTTCTGAATAAGGAAATGAATAAGGAAATGGCCTATACGTCCATTAAATCAAAGAGTTGAGACCCCATATTTGGTACATATACTATACTCATAGAGTGCTACAAAATAGTGCCACCAGTTTCTCGATACGACACCAGGGGGCGCTGTTCTGAATAAGGAAATGAATAAGGAAATGGCCTATACGTCCATTAAATCAAAGAGTTGAGACCCCATATTTGGTACATATACTATACTCATAGAGTGCTACAAAATAGTGCCACCAGTTTCTCGATACGACACCAGGGGGCGCTGTTCTGAATAAGGAAATGAATAAGTTAATGGCCTATACGGCCATTAAATCAAAGAGTTGAGACCCCATATTTGGTACATGTACTATACTCATAGAGGGCTACAAAATAGTGCCACTAGTTTCTCGATCCGACACCAGGGGGCGCTGTTCTGAATAAGAAATGAATAAGGAAATGGCCTCTACGGCCATTAAATCAAAGAGTTGAGCCCCCATATTCGGTACATATACTATACCCATAGAGTGCTACAAAATGGTGCCAATAGTTTCTCGATACGACACCAGGGGCGCTGTTCTGAATAAGGAAATGAATAAGGAAATGGCCTATACGGCCATTAAATCAAAGAGTTGAGCCCCCATATTTGGTACATATACTATACCCATAGAGTGCTACAAAATAGTGGCACTAGTTTCCCGATCCGACATCAGGGGGCGCTGTTCTGAATAAGGAAATGAATAAGGAAATGGCCTATACGGCCATTAAATCAAAGAGTTGAGCCCCCATATTTGGTACATATACTATACTCATAGAGTGCTACAAAATGGTGCCACTAGTTTCTCGATATGACACCAGGGGGCGCTGTTCTGAATAAGGAAATGAATAAGGAAATGGGCTATACGGCCATTAAATCAAAGAGTTGAGTCCCCATGTTTGGTACATATACTATACTCATAGAGTGCTACAAATGCTGCCACTAGTTTTCGATCCGACACCAGGGGCCGCTGTTCTGAATAAGGAAATGGCCTCTACGGCCATTAAATCAAAGAGTTGAGCCCCCATATTTGGCACATATACTATACTCATAGAGTGCTACAAATGCTGCCACTAGTTTTCGATCCGACACCAGGGGCCGCTGTTCTGAATAAGGAAATGGCCTATACGGCCATTACATCAAAGAGTTGAGCCCCCATATTCGGTACATATACTATACTCATAGAGTGCTACAAAACGGTGCCACTAGTTTCTCGGTACGACACCAGGGGGCGCTGTTCTGAATAAGGAAATGGCCTATACGGCCATTAAATCAAAGAGTTGAGCCCCCATATTTGGTACATATACTATACTCCTAGGTGCTACAAAATAGTGCCACCAGTTTCTCGATCCGACACCAGGGGGCGCTGTTCTGAATAAGGAAATGAATAAGGAAATGGCTTCTACGGCCATTAAATCAAAGAGTTGAGCCCCCATATTTGGTACATATACTATACTCCTAGGTGCTACAAAATAGTGCCACCAGTTTCTCGATCCGACACCAGGGGGCGCTGTTCTGAATAAGGAAATGAATAAGGAAATGGCTTCTACGGCCATTAAGTCAAAGAGTTGAGCCCCCATATTTGGTACATATACTATACTCATAGAGTGCTACAAAACGGTGCCACTAGTTTCTCGGTACGACACCAGGGGGCGCTGTTCTGAATAAGGAAATGAATAAGGAAATGGCCTCTACGGCCATTAAATCAAAGAGTTGAGCCCCCATATTTGGTACATATACTATACTCATAGAGTGCTACAAAATAGTGCCACTAGTTTCTCGGTACGACACGAGGGGGCGCTGTTCTGAATAAGCAAATGAATAAGGAAATGGCCTATACGGCCATTAAATCAAAGAGTTGAGCCCCCATATTTGGTACATATACTATACTCATAGAGTGCTACAAAATGGTGCCACTAGTTTCTCGATACGACACCAGGGGACGCTGTTCTGAATAAGGAAATGAATAAGGAAATGGCCTATACGGCCATTAAATCAAAGAGTTGAGCCC